>VZSV01000169.1:1248375-1334797 GCA_013398735.1 Nothocercus julius | reverse complement strand
TTTTTCTTTTTCTTTTTCTTTTTCTTTTTCTTTTTCTTTCGTGATAGGAGAGTTAGCATGTGATAGGGTGCCCTCTGCTTTTCATCCCTGTATTTTTCATACAAAGTGCAATTATATTTTAAATTACAAGCTGGATATATCTGCAACTTAAACACACATAGCAGAAACAAAGATTTCACATAAAGGATTATAAATTTACTCCTAGTGTATCAATTAAAATCCTTTTCATCAGGAGAAAGTGGTTACCATCAGACAAAAAGGAAACAAGGAAAGAAACTGAATAGAGTAGAAAGGTTTTCTGATAGAGATGGGACTGAAATGCTCAATACCTGCATATATCTTATTAAAGGCTAGACAGAAGGATCAAAGTAAAATCATTTTATAAATAACCCATTGCGAAATGCTCTTACTTAGAGGGAGAGAATTAACAGAGCAGGGCTTATTTGTTTTTCATTCTTTTTTATTCAGTGATTTAATGCACAGCACAAAAATAAATTAATGCTATGTATTTCCCCTTATACTAAATATTTGCATCGCTGCTGATGCAGCAGGAATATACAGTTTATTTTAAATTAAAACATCATCACAGTCTTTGAACAAATATCAATATCATTATCTCTGTCAGTGATTCTGTCTCTGCTTAAAATTGTAATGACACGTGTTTACTTATGCTAAATCTTCTCTTCCAGAAAATTACCAAATTTGTTTTGACACATAAACTGAATAGGAAGAGTGTTTTTTGTTCAAGGGACAAAAATAGGACAACAGGGACAAAACTCTCATTTTTCAACATTCAAGTAAATATCTACTAGTGATTGTTCTATAGATGGCACTCATGCCTCTAAGCAAGAAGCACAGATCCAAGTTTTGGTGAAGAATATTAAAAAGAAATACTGTGATCCAAAGGAAATTTCCTAAAACAGATCAACAACTAGTTGAGAAATACGAGGCATTTTTTCTTCTCATTTATAGCTTGGGATATAGGACTGTAAAACAGCAACAAAAATATGTCACCAGTCGGGAAGAAATGGTAGATAATAAACTATTTTATACGCCTTTGTGTGAGACAGTTATGTGTACTGTAAGGTCTGCCGTAATTTTCTGGAATAATAAGAGGGAATGTATGAAGAAAGGGTTGTAAGCAGTCATATTTTTAATCAGTGAAGCTGCCCGATAACATAATGGAGTCTGCCATAATTTGTGCTCATTGGTCAAATTGTTCTTAAGGGAATGGTCTTGTAGTATTTCTGTTCTATATTTGATACAACTTCAACTGCTTTTTTTCTTTTTTTTCTTCTTTTTTTTTTTTTTTTTTGCATTTTCCTAAAATATACAGTGCATATAACTCTAATAAGAGAGAAGTTTAAGCCAAAATACTAAGAGTGTATTTAATATTTTAGTAAAAACTGAAAGTTGTTTTTCACTGAAAGCGGGTTGGAGAAATTCTCCCATCTGAAAACTATCTTAATAGATGGCCAAATAGAAAACCATCCAGCAGGTATCTGTCATCTTTAATAATAATAATATCTTTCCCTGAGTTTTGACTGAATTGATTAATATGTAATTGAAAGAGTAAAAATGTGCAACATCCATGTTTGAAAGGAAGTCAGGCATTTTCCCAGTAGGATGCTCTGCAAATCTAAAAGTTCAGGAGTGCTCTTCAGACTACTCCAACTTAAAAATAAAAGTCCTAACTACTACATCTCAGTACAAATGAGGTCATATATTATATATCTCAAATATCTCCTCACAATCCCTGTAGAAATAGACCTGTCTTAGGTCTCTTCTGAAGTGATGAATCTGAAAAGGCCTCTGCAAAGATAAGCTCTTGGGTCTTGGAGCATCTGGTTTAATTGTTTGTGTTTCAAGCACAGGCATGAGGAGTGCCTAACCAAAAACAGCATTATCAGGAGACTGTATATGATGTAAGACGCATTTAGGAATCTGAATTGATCATACCACTTCATGTACTATAAACTTAGACCTGAGAAAGAGAATTGCTTTCCACAAGACAAAGAGGAAAAAGTGAGTCTGCTATACCCATTGACTTCAAAAGAAACTAGGCTTCATTCACAAACCCTGAATTAGGCCCATAAATATAAAATGAATATGATTAAACAGGACAAAGTAAAGCAAAAAGATTAAAGCATTAACACAGTTACAAAGCCCACAAAGACATCAGGAGCCCCTCACATTGTTCTGTCTCTAGCAGTAGCAATAGCAGAGCCTGCAGAAAGAAGTAAGAAACCAAAGAAAGTACAACTTACACTTTCCTTCAAAATAGCCTCTTTACCTCTGTGGATCAGTGAGTTAAGGTCTTCCTGAGACAGACTTTACAAGCATGATGTGTCTTCTTGTTTTGAAGCTATACATACCTTTACAGTCTGCAACAAGCAGTGCAAATGAATTCTCTGTATTATTGGTTATGCTTTTTCTATGCAAAGTAACTACACAGTCTTTGAAAAAGAATGTTCTGTTTTTGCTTTTGAGACTTCTTCCTGGTTGTTGCATTGGGAGCCTCCCTGTTTTTAGAAATAATAAATAACCTTTCTGTGATCATGCTATTGACACCTCTCAGTATACACACTCATTGTCTGTCTTCTTTGTTATCTAGATTGTAATGGAAAAGAAATTCAGATTACTACACAGAAAGTTAGAATTAAGGAATTTACACTTTCCCCCTACTTTTATTTCCTTTTGCTCCTTAGCTCCTACAGTCCAGTGACTCCACATCATCTCTGTTGATAATAACCTGACAAGGGCTTTGCAGCTGTAGGTACAAAGGGTCATAGTCATTAAAGCCTTCCAGAGTCATAGCATGGGTAGAACAGGGAAACAGTATGAAAGTATTGCTACATTTACAGTAAGAAGAATGCGAATGCCAAGTTGTATCAGGTGGTAATGGGTTTTTCAGGTTGCTGGAGATATGTCTGCTCAGGTATAATTGCAGCCTGGATACCAGTGACCAGAAGAGTCCTGATCATTGGTATTAGGAGTGTTGAGGCTGCTTGTCTTGGTTTACAGCAATGGGGGAAACAAGCACCATCTTCGAATTTCCTGGTCTGCGTCAGTGCTCTTTCCTGCTTAGGCCTTGGTTGGCAATGAACGGTCTTCAGGATGGCATAGGTGAAGCTGGCCTTTACACTGGTGTATCTACAATCTGTAGGTGAAACTCCAGTTCTTGCAAACTGATGTGCCTGCTTTGCCTTAGATTTTTAATATCCAGTAGTTTTAAGGGTTTATTTATTTATTTATTTATTTATTTATGTTTCCTAACTCTTCCTTCTTTTTTTCTGCCTACACAGGCTCATTTCTCACTCTTCAGAAGGCTTGCACCTTTTTTCTCCCACAGGATGACTGTGAGACTTCCTGGGAGCTCCAAAAGTGTTCTAGATTCTTCTATGCATAAATCAGTGGTGCAATGTTCCTTGTGGCAGGCTTACTTTCATTGCAAAAGTTAAAGAGCCAACAGCTCCATTCCCAATATTTTCCTTCCCAAGCATTCCTATGAGGGAGCAGCCTGAAATCCTTTCCAAAAGCAAGAGAGAAAAAGAAAGCATAAAGAGAGAAAAAAGACCTAGTCTGGAAAGTCAATCCATATTAAAATGCAACCTGAAGGAAAAAGTATCGAAGAACAGCATTTAGAGTTAGCAGTGCTATAGTGATGTTTGCTTACTCATAAAGGCCTTTATAAGTGCAAGTGAATTTTGTAAGCATTTAAAATACTGCTTTCTAGAAAGAAATGCTCATTATTTTTTTAGGAAAAGCATTAAGTCCTAGTATGAGTTAATTTTAGATGAAATATTTTGTGATGGTGATTATCTGGATTTGTAGACGGTCACATTCTTCTTCAGGTATTTCTAATACTATATGTGCAGCTTAATTACAAATGTTATGAAAATGGTACTATCTTCTAGAGATGTCAGCTCTTGTTTTTCTTGCTCTTAGTTTCCTCCTACAGCTTCTCATCAATATATATTACAGGCCTGTTTCTTGATCAGTCCTTTTTATATATTTAAATCTATGGGGCAGAAATTCTTTAATCTGGAGTTGCAGTCTTTGTGATACAAAAATTGTTTTTTTGCCACAGAAGACAAATTCCTCAGGTTTACTCTTACTGTGTCAGCAGTGTGTCCCAGCAGAATACATCTGGATGGTTTTTCCCTATTTTCCTCAAGGTAACCCTTCTGAAGTTTTATTCTTTCTATATAGATGCTGAATTTGGGGGAAGGGGGTCATATTCAAAAATTCTATTTCCATTACTGCACAGGTTTTAAAATTTGAATATTTCTAATACCCATGCTCAGCAGTTGGCCATTTATTATCTGAAATATAATTCTGTGCTGCTTCTGATGAGGTTGGACACCAAGATTACTCTGTGAACCTCCACATATATAGGGAAATGGAGGCTTAGGGAACATATATTCAGTTTCCTTTATTTTAGCCAAAATATTTTCTTTTTCAGATATTTTCTTTTTTTTTTTTTTTTTTCAGAGAAATAAAATGAAAACAAATTTCAGTGCAAAAGCAGGCAGCTAGAGAAAATCAAATTCCAAACTGAGCCCCAAGTGTACATTTAAGCAGGAAAACCAAAAGAGAGAACCTTCAAAAAACAGTCACATGACTTTCAAGTGAATCAGGTTATTCATGGAAGACCAACCCCTTTTTTTCTTCAATATTTTGTTGTATACTGAATCAAGATGGCTAACTTTTTTTTCTTCTATTTGTCAAATACTGAGCACTATTGACTGAGAGTGTATCAGGGCTCCCTCAAATACCTACTAAGAGTACTATCCTGCATTAAGTGAAAAGAGAAAGCTTCTTTCATTTTAAGATGTCAACATAAAATACAGATAAGATATGCAGTCAGTCTAGTTCCTCTTACTACAATTTTAGTATTTTATCTTCTAATGTGAAAATGAAAGACATTCTTTTAATGCATTTTTCTTTAAAATATGTTTGTTTCCAGTCTCAAAAATGAAAGAGAAGTGTGATTCAAGTTTCTGTACATTTCCTCTTGGCCCGAGTTCCCCATTTTCATTTTGTCAAGCGAAGACTTGCTTTTTGTGATATATGTTCACAAAGTATATAACTTTTATACATAAAGGTATGTGGAAAACGGTCTGAAACCAGGTTTATACATTAAAGAGTTGTTGGCAGGCTTCAGACAGGTGGAAATTATTGAAAAGGTAAAAGGTAAAAAGGTGCTGATAAGCTGCACTGCAATCTTTCCACCTGAAAGTCTGGAGCACAGCATCAGAATAGCTTTAGATGATGTATTATTAGAAAGTGACACTCCACCATAAATTGTCCTTTTACTCTCTGGTATAGCTTTGGCGCTGTTCTTCTATTCTTAGTTCTAGAGCAGAAAAGAAAAAAAAACTTCATGGCTGATCTTTGCAGAACTTCGGTGTAACATTAAATATAACTTTGGGGACAGAAAGCTGTTTAGACTAGTGTCAAAAAGGGTTTTGAAGACTTCAGTCCTGCATGTGTAAGATTTTATGGGAAGAGAACACATTCAAACTGAAAGCATAACATGGAAAACAAGAATTTGATACTATAAAAATCCAAACCAGGAAAACTAATATTTAGGGAAATGTTTACATGCGAGGAAAAAAAATAGCAACAAAAAGCACCTATGTAAATCAGTGTCCTTGCAAGCAGTTAGATCAGCATATGCTGACAAGACGCTTGTGTTGTGGTTTTTGTAGTACTCTTAGCCTAATTAACAAATGCATTACTGGCACAAGTGAGCCTGGAACAATTGCTAGTCAGAACACTCAGACTGAAGCCACCAGGGAACACTGGGTAGCAATAAAAAGCCATGGATGCTTATTTTTAATTCTTTGGAGGGCCAATTCAAACAGCAAATGTAATTACAATTCTGTAAATAGAACACCCGAAAGCACTCCTTCTGGCATTAGTATGCATATCTTTGATATTTGTTTAACAAATGATCAAGTAGCCCTTTTTCTGTGTTGCTTCTTATTTAAGGGTTTTGCAAATTTGAAAAGCAATGCTGAAAATACCATAGAGGTGTTTAGGCTTTCAATTTTAAATCCATTTGAAAATAGTTGATTAGGTTAGTGGTAGAGCCTGAATATGACTTTCTTCTTAAGGTACAAAAAGCATAAGAGATAGATTTGAGTTCATATTACTACATTTTAAGATGAGCTTTTTCCTGATTATGTTGAAGCATGGTAAAGTCACATTTATTTTCGAAGGAGATGATAGCATTTAAACTATGTTAAACTAAATGGTCATTGCCAGGGTCTTGTCATTTTGACAAGAATCAAAGAGAAAGCAGAAAAGTTTTGCTGTCTTTCAGATGTGAAGTACTTTCCCATTATCTGACATTCAGAATGTCTCAGCAGGATGTTATCCCACTTTGTAGTATTTTGTGCAGGAGGCAGGCTTGCTGTGGTAGATTAATTTAGGGAAAAAGTGAAAGCAGCTAAAGCATGGCAAGATGTGATCATAAATTAATAATATTCAATGGACTGTGACTATGAGAGCTGCTATTGGTGTTTTGGGTCAGCACAATCCCTAGACTCAGATTAAATTCCAAAATGGCAGCCATATTTTTCAGGTGCAAATGGAAGAACTTTTGTGTGGAAGATGGAGGTGGATCAGAGAAAGCACAATGAAGGCGAGAAAGAGAAAAGGGGAGAAAGAATCCCCTAATAAAAGCAAAAATGGGATAAATTGTCTTCCATCTGTACACAATCCTAATAACACAATAAAATAATTTGTGTATTAGAAATTAACATTATGATTTTTTTCCAGTTTTTGCTGAGGCATTCCTGGGTTTCCTCCAACTTTGAGACTTAACTGACAACCTTTTTCTACCACATAAATAGGTGGTTGAAAAATGGGATCAGTTCTCATTAAGATGAAAAACAGATACATGTTGAAAAGCTCTTTTAGTCCTCCTTCCTTCCTCCACACTCAGTCTGTTTTCACAGTTCTGGCTTGTTTTTTAAAAAAACAGAAGCCTCCTGTTTGGCTACTAAAATCCTATTTACCAACTCTTCTAATTTCAACATTGATGAACAGCGAGTGCTTAAGATTTACTTTAAAAGACACCCTACAACCTCAGTACTTCAAATGACACCAAACTTCAAATTTGTGCAGCAGGCACAAAGATTTTTCTTGCATTTGTGGTATTAACCAAAACCAAAACCCAAACAAAAACATGTCTATTGCTGGAATATATTTACATTTCTGAATTTATTACTGAGGGAACATCTGTGATTTGTCTTCTTCAGTTTTCTTTTACTTGCTCTTTTAAAATGACCTGGCTGGACAGAAGTAAGGCTGGCTGCTGGTTTATCCTATTCTATCTAGCTGATTTGCTTTACATCTGCTTGAGTCTTTCTAGGAGAGTGAAGGACTGCCTTTCCATGACAAGAGGCAGCCTGCTAAGTGTTTTGGTGCTATGTGGGACTAGATGAAAGTGGCATCACAGGATTTCCCCTTCTGGTACACATGGAAGCCAGAAGCATGGTTTACTTCCTTCGTCTTTGCTCTGTAGTCATGCTGCATAGAGTAGATCTGATCAATTTATTATTATTATTATTATTATTTTGCATTGAAAATCAGCTCACTAAACACGGCAAGAATTAAAAATAACCTTAAAAAAAAAAAAAAAGGATTATTTCCTCAGATCATTTCAGAGAACTGATTTACAGTGTGGCCTTAGAAACTGTTGTCAGGTCAGTGCTGAATGAGCAGTGAATTAGCATGTGAGAACAACTGTTTGGGAGAAAAAGCCTTTTAATTTGATTTTTCTGCCAAAGTTAATGTATCTTGTACTCCTGCCCTTAGACAGGCAGCAAGCAGGGTGCTCAAGCATAACTGGAAGGAGCAGCTCTGAAAGGAGCAGGAATCCTGGCTGTAGCAGAAAGCAAACCCAAAGGCTCAAAAGGGATGGGTGGAAAAAAGGCTTTTCTCAGGATCCTCAGGGACCATGTGGGATGGCTGCAACTTGAGAAGACAGTGAAAAGATGGAGACAAAGGTCAATTCTGCAAAAAGACAGTGCACATACTTATTTTTTCAAACCTTTATCTCACCTCTTTGGCTTTATCGCAGTGGATATACATGTTCCCTGCTGGAAATAATACTTGTTCTCATTTTGTTCATTGTGATAGCCTCAGGGGTAGGAGGTCTATGGTATGCTCATGGCAGGGGGAACAGGGGCAGATCACACCACTTGATTTTGATTGGCATGAGATTGCGTCATAGGGGGACACAAGGGTTCATAAAAGCTAAATGTTGAGTTAATGCACAGCAAAAACTCATCTAAACACAAGCAGATGCACACCTTCCTCTCAGCAGGCAGGTGGTAGTAGGGAGGAACTAGATGTTGGTGGTAATTGGCTGACCTCACTCCAGAATGGGAATTAATGTAGCTGTAGTAGGGCAGCACTGAACTGATCTATCTATCTATCTATCTATCTATCTATCTATCTATCTATCTATCTATCTATGAAGTAATGTTACTTAGCTGTTCAGCTAACACAGCAAGACCCCTGGGTTAAGGGAGATATCAGAGACGTCCCCTTCCATCTAACTCCTTATCTAGCTTTTGGGCCTTCTCTTTTAGCTCTATGGAAAACCAGACTGTAAGTTTTCTACCTTACCTTGTCTATTGCAACTGAAGCTGCAATATGATATTATTGTGGTGTCTTCTGACTTTGCACCGAAGTCCCCAGTGTATGTCACAGCTGGAAAAGAAGCTTCTGGTCAGAGACTGTGAGTCACTAATGTATCAGTGGTGAAAACTGTCATCCAGCATATGAAAGACTGGGAGTTGGTTCTGCCTTGGAAGTATTTGAGCCTACATGTTGGAAGTATTTGAGCCTACATGTTCCAGCTCTCATAAAATTGATTTAACTATCATCAAGGAGATACATTAGGTATTTTGAAATGTTTATTTTAATATTTCCTATCTGTTCCATTTTGCGTAAATTAATAAATCCTTGTTGGGTAGCTGTTTGGGAGTAACATATCCTTGTTGCTCCTCTATAGAACACACGTTACAGCAGATAATGTGGTTCGACTTCCTGCTTCAGTGATCAACACACTTCAACTGACAAGTGGGATGTGTAACAGCTAAACATCTGCACTCTACTCATTCACTCAAATATTGCCTTTATGTTAGAATCCCGCAACAGCCAGAGGTTGCTTCAGATAACACTATAGTATAGTATAGTAGCTCCTCCTTGAAGTAAGACCACACCAACAGGTTTTGTGAGAGCTAGAACTAAGTTTTGTCAGAATACAAGGTAAAGTAATGAAAATTTTGGAAAAAGAGACATATAAAAATGCAGACTGGGAGGGTGAAAAAGAATAAGAAACTACAAAGGATTCAAAAATAATCTCTTCTTCTGTCTTCTGTATTTTGCCAGAGCATTTCTCCTTTCTGTTTGGTCTGATTCCAGTAGCATTTTCAAAAGAGAACTGCATTTCATCTAGTTTTGTGCAGTTTCCTCTAGTCCCTAAGAAAAATCTTTCCCCATAGTCTAGCTGTGTGTTTGATGCTTGAGATCTCTCTCTAAGTGTCTGTTAAACTCTTGAAAATTCTTTTCCTTAGTTACACTTTGAGAAGTTTTCTCTCACCCAGGATGCTGCAAATAAGCAGTCTTATCCTTTTCGTCTCAATTGTGGCCTTTAAAAGTTGCTTAAGGGAACAACTAGAGAGCAACATATAATCAATTCTCCTGTCTTAGTGCTGTTTTTGATTTTTTGCTATTGCAGTAAGTATTCCTTCAGAAGATGAAACTACTTTTTCCCCAGGCATGTGACCTAGAGTACAGCTCTACTTACTACTCTTTTTCAATCTAACCTGATTTTCTGAATAGCATATCTCGTTCTGTGTATCTCTTCTCTTTTTTACCACAGTCACAACAGAAGAAAAAAAGAAGGGTAAAACCAAAGTTCCCAGTCCTCTTTCTCCTTTTCTAGAAGCACCAGAAAGGTTAGTTGCCCCTAGAATTTCTGCTTTGTTGTCCAGTGACAGACTCAAACAGAAGAAGGAAGTATACAAAAAAAAAAAAAAAAGGGAAAAAAAGAGAGAAGTTACTTGAGAGGAACTTGTCAAATTGCACAGGGATGCAACGAGGAAGGCTATTGGGAATTAAATCTGTCAAGAGATGTGAAGAACAACAAGAAGGGCTTCTTCCAATACATGAACAGAAAAGGGAAGACTAGGGAAAATGTGCATGTGTTGCTGAATGGGTTGAATGCCCTGGTGACAAGGGATACACAAAACGGAGAGTTACTGAATGTCTTCTTTGCCTCAGTCTTTACTACTAAGGGAAAGTATCAGGAATCCTGGACCTTGGAGAGAAGAGGAAAAAGTTTGGAGAAAGGAAGAATTTCCCTTGGTTGAGGAGTAGTCTGCCTGATTTCACCATGGGGAAATCATGCTTAACCAGTCTAAGAACCTTCTGTGATGGAATGACAGGCTGGCTAGATGAGGACAGGGCAGTGGATGTTGTCTGTCTTGACTTCAGTAAGGCTTTCAACACTATGTGCAATTACCTCCTCACAGGAAAGCTCAGAAAGTGTAGGTTAGATGATCAAACAGTGAGGCAGACAGAACTGTCTGAATGGCAGAGTTCAGAAGGTAGTGATCAGTGGCACGATGCCTAGTTGTAGGCCTGTAGTTAGTGGTGTCCCCCATGAGTCAATACTGTGTCGAGTCTTGTTTGACTTCATTATCAGGGACGTGAATGAAGAGACAGAACTCATCCTCTGCAAGTCTGCTGATGATCCAAACTTGGGAGCAGTGGCTGATACACTGGAGGACTTTCAGAGAGACCTGGGCAGGCCAGGGGGTGGGCAGAGAGGAACCTCATGAATTTCAACAAATGTAATCACAAGCTAGTAGCAAGGCAGGAATCATCTCATGCACCAAAACAGGTTTGGGGTTGACCTGCTGGAAAGCAGCTCTGTGGAGAAGGACCTGAAACTATCCCATGTTATCCCATGGTGGATTAACCATGTTGACCATGTTAACTGGCATTGAGCCAGCAATGTGTCCTTGTGGCAAAGAAGGCCAATGGGATCCTGGCCTGCTTTAGGAAGAGTGTTGCCAACAAGGGAAGAGAGGTGATTTTCCCTCTCTGCTCAGCTCTGGTGAGACCACACCTAGAGTATTGTGTGCAGTTCTGAGCTCTGTAGTACAACTTCTGTGGAACTTCTAGAAAGGATTCAGTGTAGAGCAAAAAAGATGATTAAGGGACTGGAGCATCTATCTTATGAGAAAAGACTAAGTGAGCTGGACCTTTTTAGCCTGGAGAAGGGAGGATTGAGAGGGGTTCTTATCAACATGTACCTGATTGGAAAATCTAAAGACGATGGGGCCAAACTCGGTGGCGGCCAGTGATTGAACAAAGGGGAATGGGTACAAATTGAAACACAGGAAGTTTCATCTCCATATGAGGAAGAACTTCTTGACTGTGAGGGTGACAGAGCCCTGGAACAGGCTGCCCAGAGAGGTTGTGGAGTCTCCTTCTTTGGAGGTACTCAAAGACTGCCTGAATGTCATCCTCTGCAACATGCTCTAGGTGACTCTGCTTGAGCAGGAGGATTGGACTAGGTGATCTCTAGAGGTCCCTTCCAACCTCAATCATTCTGTAATTCTGTGATCTTAGTAGTTCCTTGCTGGACTCACGCCAATACCTCCACATCTCTATGCTGTAATAGCTCTGACTATTAGGGAGCCCGAAATTGGACACAGTACTCCAGATGTGCCTCACCTAGTCTGAAGAGAGGGTGAGGATTACCTCTCTTGACCCTCTGGTCTGCCTAATATAGTCGAACATACAATTGGCCTTTTTCTCCACAAGGTCACATTGGTGGCCCATGATCAGCTTGCTGCACCAGGACTCCTAGGCCCTAGGTCCTTCTCTGCAGAGCTACTTTCCAGCAGGATAATCCCCAGCCTGTACTGACGCATATTCTTTGCCAGAAGCAGGACTATGCACTTCCTTTTATTGAACTTCCTAAGGCTCTCCTCTCCCCATCCCCCCAGTCCGTTGAGGTCCCTCTGCATGACAGTACAGTCCTCTGGTATATCAGCTACTCCTCCCAGTTTGGGATCAACAGTAAACTTGTGGAGGGTGCGTTGTTTCTTCATTCAGGTTACTGATGAGTAAGTTGAACATTGGATGCAGTATTGAATCCTGGGGAACACCACTATCTACAGGCCTCCAACTAGACTTTACAGCACTGATCACAACCCTCTGAGCTCTGTCATTCAGCCAGTTCCCAATCTGCCTCACTGCTCACTCCTGATTAACTTAATTTGCTTGGAAATGATAGCCAGCATTAGCTGCTCCATTACCTTTCCAGGGATTGCAGTGAGACTGACTGACCTGTAGTTTCCTGGGTATTCCTTCTTGGTATTTTTTTTAAGAGTGTCTGAACAAATATTTGTAACATTCAGATGCTGATTGTGCATTTAATTTATCAAAATATGAACAGGAGTAGATATAAAGCATGTATGTCAAAAATAATTTTGCTCATTTTCAGTATATCCAGATTTTTGATTTTATATAAAAGCACAGTTACATTCTTAGATGTTTATGAACTATTCCATAGATTCATTGCACAGTATTTTATGCTGACCTTTTACTTTTTTTTTTTTTTTCTCTGAGGAGAAATGTGACAAGTATGTGATGTCAGGTAATAAACCTGTTTTTACAGAACAGCAGCCTAATATGCAGATGTGACACATTTGACACTTGCTCAGAATGAACAGTAAGCTTTTCTTTATAGGGGTTTTATGAAAGATTTCTTACATTCTTTCAAAAATTATTCTATCAGTTTAGAACTTCAGTTGTTTGGATGACATAAACTGGAGTTAAAATAAATTGCTTCAAATATACTTCTTTGGGTCCTCCAGGAAGCAGAGAAAGGTATCAGAGCAGAACTGCACACTATCCTTTTGGAATTAGATCAGAAAATTATGGTATTCTTTGCTTCATTTTTGACCTTTGCAATTAATAAAATTAAACTAGAAAAAAAAAAAAAAGATTTGCCATGTCAAAGATTGTGTACCTAGCTTCATTGTGTAGACACTTTCATCAGTTTTTGTAGACATTGGTTTAATTGAAAACTTTTTTGCCTAAAAAATATTGGATAATTTAACTGTGTGCAGATGTTGAAGATATCTAAGCATCTTTGCCTGTTTGAGTCTGTGAAAGAAAATTTCTTTATTTTTTTTTTCTTATTTATTTCCTCATTTCAAAATTCTGGAATTGTACAAAAACATTCCAAGCAACAGGGATGTTTCACAGCTTTTACAGAGAAGAGAACCTTGGCAAACTGTGGGAGTACAGATGGCCGAGAAATTAGCAGCATGGTGGGTCTATAAGGAAGTGTATGGAGTCACACTTTTGCCCCTACTGTGTTGAATGGGTCTATAGAGCAGATCCATACAGCCACAGAGGGAGAGAGAGTGGCGATCCCATCAGAGTATTGATGGTGATTTCTCACCAGTATTGCAGAAGCCATTGGTGATTACTGTGCACCAAAAGGCATATATAAATAGAAAGGCAGTGATTACCAGGGACAATTTTCTTCTCTTTCTTTCAGGAATCACTTAATATCCCCCCATTAAGACAGTTGCAGTCTATAGTGCTATCGTAGGGGATTATAAAAGACAGTTGCAGTCTATAGTGCTATCGTAGGGGATTATAAAAATTGTCAATGTTTGCCCAGCTGATTTAATCACACACAGACAACCTCTGTGGAAACATAGGTTGAGTTTTCTTTTCTTAATGACTCCTCGTGTGTTTTTGTGCATCCTTAATATGCACCAGAGTCAATGATCTAATTTGAAAAGTGGTCAGCACATCCTTAAATTAGTTACCAAAGCTCTCTTTGAATCATTTGCTGTGCACCAGAAGACAAGCTGCTTTTCTTTGTGTAGTTTCTCTTTATAGCAATAAAAATCATGAGTTGACTCTGCAAGTATTGCAAGATTGTTTTAAGAATAGAGATTTTTGATTTCTTTTTTACATTTCATTTTTCATTTTTCTGAGTATTTTGGGATTTGAGCTTCCCTTGTGATCAGAATTTTCTCATCATACCGTAGCTAGAAGCTGGGATGCTAAGTATCATGGGATAAAATCTGTCCTGGCAAACTGAAGCTTTGTTTTTCCTCAGGACTCTTATAAACTATGATTTGCAGAAGAATTGGGAAGACAGAAAAATTCATATAAACAAATACTTCCTTTTTCTCGTCTACTTTTTTTTTTCATTGTTTGCTTAGGCAGTCTTCACAGGTATCTGAGAAGAAAAAGATGTCCTTCCTACATGGAAATAAAGCATTTAAGTACAACCTCTGTGAAATATGAGAGAAAACAATTGGTGTTTGAAGCATCTCACTTATTGTACTTGAAAGCACAGATAACACTGAAGAGTGGAGAAACACTATTGATAACACTCCTGGAATCAATACATCCAATACTGGTTACCTCTTGATACCCATGAAGCAGATGAAGAGGAAACTGTTCATCATCTCTTATTCAGGACCTGTAGGGCATCAAATGAAAGAAGCGAGTAGCTGGTTCAGAGCTACTAGTGAGGAGGTATTTTTTCTGCATTGCAGAGTTAATAGTGGAACTGATTGCTGCAGGACACTTGCAGATGCTAAATTCACACATGGATTCAAGAAACAAGTAGATAAACTCATGGTAGAAAAAATTGCATGAAGCATAAATATATACAAGGTTCCTCCTGTGGTTTGGGAAATCCCTGGCCCCCCAGAACTCAAGACCGTGGGAAACCCATGGCTCCCAGATCTCTTGTTTTATGCTGGTCCTATAATCTTACCCTAAGCATCCACAGACTGACCTTGCTGGGGATGACCGGGATAGATGGGTTTTTCATGTGACCTGATATGGTCTTTATTACGTTTTCAATATAATTCCAATCAAGTTTTCATTACCCATCCTAGGCCAAAGACCCAAGGCTGAGGCTAACAGTTCTTTCTGCTTTTTCAGGGCAAGATTTCCCTTCCATTTTCTTCTTATTCAGATTTTCAAAATAGAAAGCTTACTGTGCCAACCACCCTGAAATTGCCTCTCTCATAGACTAGCAGGGGAACAGGGGACTTCTGGTCTATTGAAAGACAAAGCTTCCCCTAAATCTCATCACTTCTTGCACATCCAGCATATAGCAGCTCTCCTGTTCTGCTGGTTTTGCCAGATAACATATAGGTGAAATGAAAGGAGAAGATCAGGGAGACACACATAGGGATGGACTTCTTGAGGGCATATGATAACTGGCTCATTCTTTTGCCACCAAAAGAACATGAGAAAAAAAAGAGAAAAAGAAAGAGAAAAAGAAAGAGAAAAAGAAAGAGAAAAAGAAAAAGAAAAAGAAAAAGAAAAAGAAAAAGAAAAAGAAAAAGATGCAAAGGAGAGGTTGATATTTGGAAAGAATATTGAAAAATCTCTAACTATGTTTTTCTATAACCATGTGTGTATTGTTATTGAAAAGAGGCAAGAAATCCTTTCTTCAAGATGCAAAACCAAAATTCTATATAGGATGCTACTACTCTGGGTGGCAGGATGAAAAAGACCGAGAGGAAAACAGAAAAATAAATAAACTACATGGTATAATGATATGGAGGTTTTTTTTTTTTTTCCTGTTTTTGTCTATTAACCTGCAGGAACTTGGCATGTTGATCCCCTAAGGGCATAGCTTTCTAGTTATTCTGCTGCTTCGTTCCAAGGCCAGCTATCGCAAATAGCTAGCCATAGATCCAGTCTCACAGCTTCAGTACTTGCATAAACACAAGGAAAATGAAGGGATGGAAGTGTTTTTTCTTGTACGTGCTGGTTAAATTGATTTGTACGACTGTCACCAAAATTCTTTTAAAACGAATGATTGTGACTTCATGTAGAATAGTTCATACTCTGACCCACATCCTAAGGGCTTCCTTCAGTCCTTAGCAAGCAGAAATAAAAATAACCTCAGGAGCTAGCAGCCTCCATGGAGGTGCTGAGTCAGTGACATCCTCTTTGTCCAAATTCTTCTTTTTTTTTTTAATTAAAAAAGCATTGGAGCTTTTTGCCCCCTTTTTTCCTTCCTTTTTTTTTTTTTTTTTTTTTTTTTTTTTTTTTTTTTTTTTTTTTAATAACGCTTGAGGGCAAACTGCTCTACCCTTTCCCCTTTTGAGTGCTGCTGATGTACCAGGTTCTTTCCCAGCTCCAGTAAGAGGCCACTACAATATAACTGTCTGGGCTTGGCTGCCAATCTATAATGTTCTTGGCCATGATTAATCTGATAAATAATAAATATATCAATCTAGTCTTTTAGACAAGGACAAATTCTTACCAGCGGGGAGGCACGAGGCCTCTTTTACAGCTGCCTGTAGTGCTGGAATTAATTATTTAATGCTTAATTCTTCAGGAAATGAGAAAGTTTTGATTAATGTTGTCCAGTGTCATTTCTTGCTTGTTTGATATGTGTCAGATAATTTTTCCTCGGCAGTTGCTCTGAAGAAGCCAGAGGCTACTGTCACTGGGATCAGACACAGAATTTCTAGAGATTAATTGAAGTGAAAATTTAGAGAAATGCACCATAAGTGCTTGCCCAAGATAACCTTTCACAGGCTAAATTTAGCTTCCTTTGGTAATGTTAGCCTCCTATTGCCCTAGTGTAAGACATTTATTTTTAATGCTGTTAGAAGCCTATTTTGTTTCCTGGGATTCCCCTCCCCCACACACTTTTCTTACACTAGTTATGTCAGCATGATTAAAATATTTAGAGCTTGAATCTCCTCCCTTTTACACTACTACAATTCTGCGGCTGCCATGGAGTCCACTACAATGTTTATTAGTTAGGATAAAACAGAATGGGCAACTAAAGTTGAGATGTAAAATTAAAATCAGCACTATCTCCAGTGTTAGATGCTTGTTTCTCGCGTCATTCAAGATAATTCAGGTGACATCAGCAGAGTCACTGATACTTATATTAGTATGAATTATATAGACATCACTTCCATATTCACCAGATGTTTTATGCATGATGGGATTTTCATTGAAATATCTAGATGTTTGGGGAAATTCTTCTAGTGCCTGTAGACAGTTACTTACACTCTTTTTTTTAAATCTGACTTTATCAGAAGAATATTTCTTTGTATACTCCAGAAAGCCTGTTTCTCTTCCTTTCTGAAAATCTATCAGTGCAATGTAGCTAGTCCTGAAAAAATACTCTCATCAAGTGAGAGAGTCTTTTAAGGTTGTGAAGGTTTCAAGCGTTAACATAAAAAGGGCCACATATTGTGTTATTTCACATTCTCAGTGTATGGACTGAACATTCACATGATTGTTTTCTCTGTATGGCAGCACTCACCCCAATTTTTTTTTCTTTATCTTTTATTTTTTGTTCACATTGATCTTTTCTATTCTTTAATTTGCTTCCATAACTATATTCTTTTGCTGGTAAATAAGTGCTGAATTGTACCTCGCTTTCCCTCTTATTTCTTTTCAAAATTTTGTAGATACTAAGTGCGTTAAATTCTTCTTTGAAGATTAAGCTGCTTAAATGATAACACATTTTGTCAGATTTTCCTCTCACAAAAATATAGGTAAATGTTCACCTATATTATTATTATTGGCACATTTTTTCCAAAAGGCAAGAATTCTGGAATAGTAACTTGTGACTACACATTTGACTGGCAGTCATATACTACTGCTAGTACTGTGGCTCATCGCAGACTGCTAGTGGTAAGCATTGCTATAATCTAACTTCTTGATTCATTATTCATTACAGTAACAGGTTTTTGGTGTGATTTAAGAGTTTTCATTAGAGATGTTAGGGCTATTTCATGAACTCTTGCTTACCCTTTGGATCTAAGAAGAAGAGCATAGGAGTAAAATGATTACATTTAAAATGCACCCATAAATAATCTACAAGATCTTTTCTAGATAAAGTACTGAACTAAAATGTGCTGACCTAGGCCCTTTAACAGCTTTTGCCCAAATGTGTAGAGCTTTTGTGTCTGGACTGAGAGGGAAAAAGATGATACAATTTTAAAGTTTGTTTGCTTGCCTAAAATATAAGGCTCATGCGTGAATGTTGCTGGTCTTTTTTTTCCTCCAGAAAAGAATTTTAGCAAGGAGTAAAACTTCCAAAAATATTTTTGGATTTGTTGATTTATTTATTTATTTTTCCAATGCCATCTGTTTGAAGCTGCACAGGAGCCTGGACTCTTAGAATTCTAGGAAGGTTGATCACTAAGCAGCTGACATAATTTTAAGTATATGACTGATTTCATAAATTTTTTAAAAACATACTCTCCAATTCATCAGTTTATCACACGAGACTCATGTGCATGTGCACATATACGTAGAGAATTGGTAAATTATACAGATTTTTTGAATTTGTGAGGAGATATTAATCATCACTTCATGTAAATTCCTTTTATACCTAAATACAGCCTTTGAAAAACAGATGGTGCCAGGAAATAATCCATCACATAAAAATCTGTTTGCATTTTTCTGACTAGTTCTTTGAATCTGGTGGAAATCTGATCTTTTTGTTTCATTTGTTTTCAAACCAAGTAAAACAAAAATGGCTTCAACTAATGAAAAATATGAAAATGGAAAAGTACAAAACTTGTGCTAAATCCTGGCTCATGAAAAAATGACTTACCTAACCTAAGTTAAATACGAGGCCCAAGAAAAAGGTTTTCCAATGTGTGAATGCAGCTTCAAAAGTTGAATTTGTTTGGGGAATTTGTATTTTCTGCTTCTTTCTTCAGGAACCTATTTGCATTTTAAATAATTAAAACATTAAAACTGAAAAATTTATAAATGAGAGCTGCAAAGAGAATCCTGCTTGGCAGACAATAGAAAAGAAATTATTACCCTGCTAGGTTTGCTTTAATGTCATATCTGTCACTCTCCCTAAGGTAGGTTCATTACCATACCAAGTGCACCTCCTGCCAGCCCCCCTCCACACACACATGCTCTTTTTCTTCCACTCCCTGCCACTTAAGGACTCGGGATCTCCAGGGGACTTTGATCTCATTGTACACACTAACCCAAACAGAACCTCTGCTGTTCTCAATAATTTTTTTTTTTTTTTTTTTTTTAAGAGGAGTGTTGGGGAAGGGGAGAAGTAGGGGATGGGGAATGAATTTGTGTGAAGAGTGACAGAACGCTTTGTCCAGTGCAGCTTTGGCTGGTTGTAACAAGCGTCAGGACATTAGATGCAACAAAAGCTGGATTGGCAGTATCATCAATCACGGGTCTGACAGTCGACTTCAGTTTGTTTGTTCCACTCTGCATAATAAGTGATTGGATCAGGTTTAATTAGATATTGGGTAATCAATCATTGCCAACAAGGCAACCCAGCTTGGGATCTAGATGTTGCAAAGGGGGGAAAAAAAGCAAATCTTATCCAGGATGCATAAATACTCAAACATATAAGCACATAGAGTGAAGTTTCAGAGGAAAGGTATAAAGATGTCTGCAAGATGGCACATAATAGAATCATTCACATCTGTACTACTTGTTACCAGACATCTGCAGTTTGACATTTTGCTTTCGCTGTATAATTACTTTTCAATATAATATAATATACTGACCTGAGGGAGAAAGACAAAGCAATTAAATTATGCATAAGGTCCTTTATTCCTCAACCCTTACCAAAAAGGCTAAAAATAATAAAAGAAAAAAAAAAAAAAGAGGGAGAAAGTAAGAATAAGGATTAACATTCTTATGGCTGTTTGTTAAAAAGAAAAATACAGAAAAATCTTCTTCCTGACCTCTCCTATCAAAATCCTCTCCACTAAGTATCTTGTTAAATCAACTAGTTCAAGATTTCAGCAAGTAATATTTTGTATCTTATTTTGCAGTGTGTATCTATAGGTTAAGTCCCACATAATGAATTGGGAGGAGTGATAGATGGATCAAATTAATCCCATTAACATTAATTAATCCCATCAATTGAGACAAGATTTTAAGAATTCTTTTACAAGACCCAGAAGGAAGTGTGCTTGCAATATTTGTAAATTAAAATGGGGTATAATGTATCCCTGAATAGCAAGGTCCTCATTAGCAGAGGTCATTTTAATATGCCAGGTCCAAGGTAGATGGGAGTAATGCAATACCTAACTCTATTGTTTTCTGCTGATTTGGAGTGCACAGTTCTAAAGTAGATGAATTATGTTTCTGTACAATATATGGGTAAAGTTTACCAGAAAGATAAGATGCCAAAATGATAGAAGAGTCACGTATGCTCAGGAGCAGGAAATGCACAGTGGAACCCCCTGAAAATTCACTGGAACCAGGACATCCAAGATAGAGTTCTACCTACTGGTGTCTAGTGTTGTTTCCATTCTTACTTTCTTTTGTTGAGTGAGCTGTGTGAATTGTAAAATCCACAGTTGGATAGTTAGCTATTCACCTTGAACAGGTGAATACAGCTCCAATCACAGGGCACAGTGCTGTCAGGAGAGATATCTATTTAGGAGAAAATCTCTGCTCCAGGTTAGGATTGGGATAGGCAACGTGCTTAATTTGTTTACAAGCACTGTGGCCTGGTCTTGAATTTGTAGTTGTCATCTGTTCAGGTCAGGATGGAGAAAATATCTGATGCATATTGGAATTGGTTATGAAATGGAAGAGAAAGGAAGGCTGTGATAAACACTTTCTTGTGCTCAGCCATGATGTTCTGCATTGGACAATGTTTCATATTTGACACACTCTTTAATCTGACCCCAGTGTAGTGATAGTCTGGGGATTTTTGTCCACTGGAGAAAGCTTTTGTCTTGATTTATTGTGTTATGTCTTGTACATTTCATGATGTATCTGGATCAGTTGCAATGATTCCTCCCTTCTGGGAGTAGCCACCAAATTATCAGAACTGGCCATCATGTCATGCTAAAGAAATAGTCTCCCCAGACTTTGATCAGTTGTAAATCTGGGTTGGCCCAAGCTTTCCTAAAGAGTGAATGCCAATTTTGTTTTCCTGGTAGTAAGACCAATGAGATTATATCCCTCTGCAATATTTAGAATGTAACTTTAATATATCTGAGGCCCCATTAATCTGCCTCTGTGGAGTCTCTACAAATTCCTACAGTTTGAAGCAAAAGCCCCTAGATTTGCTAGTCAGATCTTCTTTTATTCCAGGGCATTATATCTCACAGAACTGACCTGTACTGAGTCTATAACTTTCAGAAAAATAGCCAGACAGCTTTGATTTGAAGATAGGAAGAAACAGAAAGTTAATCATGCTGATAATCAAGTGGTTGTTCACTGCTAGTATTTACAAAAACATTTGCCTGCTTGCGTTTGTATCGTCTGCCTTCAGACTTCCCTACAAAAGAGGTGACAAAATATTCAAATTATGTCCCGGCCCCTTCTTTAAACTATAGATATTCAAGGACCCTTGTCTTATCAAGCCATCAGATCACAGAATTGTGCTCAGGTACAGAGTTTGTCTGACTTCTGGCACCACCAAAATCATGTAGCAAAACACCACCCAGCATTCCTGCCTACCAGACAAGGCATGTGTTTTGCTCATTCCTGGGATATTAGCTATCTCAGCACGTGCACATTTTTATGAGCATATGAAACTTTTAACAGTTGTTTGTCTAAGTACCTGATGATTTTCACATAGTCACTAAAATTATGATGAAAAATAGCTACAAGGACGGCAATTTTGTTTAGTACTGATCTATCAGACCGATTTTCCAATCACTTTTAAATGCAGCTTTTCTTTAAATGTCCTCACCTCCCTAATTTTGTCAAAAAAATAAAAATAAAAATAAAAGCAGAACATTTTGGTAGTTTTGAAACGATTTTCTTCAAAATTTCTTTTAGGTACTTTTAAATCACAAAGGTATTTTTGGACTTTCAGCTGTGTTTATGTGCAGAGTGAGATTTTAAACCTCTGGAATTGATTTGCAAAGTGTTCTGTGTGATTTGGAAAGCTACTAGGAGCTAAGAACAGGAGCCAGTGTGTTGGGAGCCCCAGTGCAATCTGCTTGGCAGATCAGGAGATCTTTTGAGTATCATGACATGAAACTGCTTGCCAAACCGTGCAGGAGCTGAAGATGCTGGGATTTTCTGCTGTTGATCCCCCCTGGGCTGCTACTCAGGCTTCTGGGGAGTCAGATGGATGAACAGGCACGAGATCTGACTGCACTGGGTTGCAACCTCATCTAATTTAAAATGTGAAATGCTTACACTGTAAGAGGCTGAGAGAAAGAGCTTTTGAAAACCTGGTTTTGTTAATACCAGCATTACTACCTGTGTACTACTTGTGTAACAAATACTATACCTTTTGTATCTCAGAGTTCAAATAAAGATCAGTGTCCAAGTTTTCCAGGGCTGTAGGAGTTTAAATATAGTATTACAGATAATTAGGTCTCTAATCTATTTGTTAACTGTTCAAATGACTTCACTTTACTTGGGAACTCTGTGGCAAAACAGTCTGTCTTGTCCTCTTACACTTCCTTTATTTGCTGGTAATACATAGAGAAGGCTTCTCTTTCTCTTGCTGCTGCACTGAAAGTAATCATACAGCAAGTGAAAGGAGCTCTGCCACTTTCTCCTTTGGTTCTCGGTCCCTTTTCCTGAAAATGGCTTTCACCGCTGCAGCTCTGAAATGGCAGTATCTTCTCTGCCAGTATCTACTTCCAAGGCTTGAAAAAAAGAAAAAATAAAAAGATTCCTGCAAGATCTACTTGTCACTGTCTTGGTGAGAGAGGGAATAGATGAAACAGTGTTTGGACAAAGCAGTGACTGCTTGTTAAATGAAAAACAAAAGTACAGTGCGAAAAAAAATATTTTCATAATATATTTACTAACATGGCTAAATTGCAAGTTACTTGAAATTGAATTGTAAAATGCCATGTTCAGGGAGCAAATAGTTTTTAAGCTGGCAGTGTGTCACATGATGATTTTACTATAAAATCAGGATGATTTCACATGGCTTGAATAAGCAGATAGTTTTTACAAATCTGTTCTCTTTTCTTTGGGAAAGATCTCTTCTGAGTACTGTACTTCAGGTTCATTTTACAGTGAAGTACATGTGATCCCAGGCATATTACACTTTTGTAATCCCCTTACCTGCATTCACCTTCCTATTTACATTCATGTATGTCTTGCCTGTGTACAAATTCTAAAAAAATTAACCTGAGCTGGCAGTGTGTTCCAAAAGTTTCCCTCTTTAAATATCTTTCTTATGGGCCATATGGTTTAAAGATATCACTGGCTGTCCTCGGAGCTCATTTTCTTTAATCCTGGATTATCCTTGTTGCCCTCCTTTACCTTTCCAAGTGCAGCAAAGTCTTCTACCTTTCCCTCACCCTCCTCCCAGTATAGTAAGGAAAAAAGAACATAATGCTACTTAAAATGATCTAAATTTTGAAAAGGGCAATTCATAATCTCAGTATTTCCTCCCTGGGTTTATAAACTTGCCTAACATTTCATTGGCTTGTCCAGGAGAACACTTTCTACAGCATCTTGAGATTCTTGAAGAGCATATGACAATTTTGTTAAGGTCCTTATAGCGCCTTCAGCAATCTTGGCTTCTCTTGAATATTCTTGCATACAGACTTGATTCGGTGTCTGGTGGACACCTATATCATGAAAATAACTGTAATGAACTTCTTAAGACAGACAATTTCTAATTGTAATAACTCCTTGCCACTACTGAGTTGTAGATGATATAGGTATGATCTTCAGATGTCATTTGGGCATGTGCAAAGATCATAATGAAACAGTCTTTGATGGTAGCATTTTGGACCAAGAAAAATACAAAATTATGCAGTAAAGAGGCTTTAAATTGAGAAACTTTGTTATGGAATACCTTGTTAATAGTATTCTAAGTGGAATTTCTAGGTTTTTATACTCCCTTTTCTATTCTATGATAGTGATGAAAGGATTAGAGACTGATTCCATAACTCCTGCTTTTTACGCTGACTTAAAAAATACCGTTATACAAGCAAGTGCAGAACTGCTGAGTGACACCCAAATATGAACAACACATTCAAAAATAATGATGACCATCAGACCACAAAAATAACTTGCCAAACAAAAACCACACTTTTTTCAAAACCAGCAAAATAACGTTTGGTAAGTCTGCAGTGATGGTGGTGCTTAAGCAATTATTATCGAATAGAAGATGGCAAGCACATTCCATAATCCTGCCTATTCGTGGTATTCTTAACACTGAATACCCTCTTATAAACACTCTAAACATATATTGTGTTTTTACAAAATAATAAAAAACAGAGCAAAAAGAACAGAATTTAAATCAAACCAACCAGTCAGGAAAAAGAACAAACAAGCGTATATGCAGCACATAGAACATGCCTGCATGTCCACTACTACCTGCGTATATGAAATCACAGTTAGTGATTTTACGTGTTTTAATGTCTTGAGATATTTACCCTGAGTTTAGTAAAGAATATTTCATAGAGCAGTTTGGACTCCTAACTAACTCTCCTCTGCACCTAATTAATGGAAGGATTTCCTCATGCAAAATGGAAAAACAGGGCCCAGAAGTGGGCGTAAGGGAGGCAGGGAGAGATGTGAAGAAGATCAAACTGGGTGAGAATTTGCGCTCTGGCCACCGAGCCAGCAGCCGGCGCAGATGAGACAGTGTTACAAGTTTACAACAGCTGCCAACTAATGTTTGATCAGGGATAAAATATGCCGAGGTGACAACATCTTGCTCCCCTGCATTTCAGGGACTGTCATTAAAAATACAGCAAAGCTCGTACAGGCCCAGAAGGTCCTATGTTCTCTCAAGATACAAGGGAGAGAGACAAGTTCACAAGATGTCAAGAACAATATCCATTTGTGTTTACTATGCAAACCCGCTGAGTAACCTTTCTATGCATGTTTGTACTAAGGACCACTGAGAATTTAGGGGGAATAAAAAAATACACCACTTATGATGTAGAGGGAGAGGCAGCAGGGGAGATGTACACATATTTGGGAAAAGGAAAGATGTCACTTCATAGGCAACTGACCTCTCTGATAAAAAAAGAAAAGCAAGATTAAGTGAGAAATATACATACAAATATAAAAATAAGTATATATATGTATGTGAATATATATGTGTAGTTCAATTAATCATCCACGTATATGCAATATACATATATATATTACATTTAAATACATATAAATATTAAATATTTATATGTAATATGTATACACGCAGAGAACCAGAAAAGCTGAGGTACTGCTACAAGATTTTGTTTGCGTCCCCTTCCCTCCTCCCCTTTTAATAATATATTGATGTAAGCAGCTTGCGCATGCCAAACAAATTCTCTGCACAAAAAGTCAGCTGTCGGAATGAGGCTCATCAATCTGGCAAAGTGTACTCAGGTAGAAATGCCTCTCGGGGAGCCGGCCCTGGCAGCCGAGCCGCTCAGCAGAAAGGGATGGCTACGTCTCACGGGCTCATAAATGTTTATTGAAGAGCATTTCTGCCAGTTTACGGAAAAAGCAGCTGTTCAGCAGGAACGCTGGTAGTTCATCTCCCAGTGATATTATGGAAGGCTTTTGTGGATAATTGAACTGTGGGAAGTTTTGTTGTTGATCTGGCACAGACAGCTAGCCAAATTCACTCAATCAGCGCCTCTTTACTCGTATAGCAACCACAGCAAATCCAGAGGTGTTCGGTTTGGATTTCTTTGCTGTAGTCCTCTGTGAGGCATGTTGTATATTGCTTTCCCACATTTCTTATGTTGCCTCATAAATTTTTTTCTTCTCTATAGTGGAGGGAGAAGACAAAAAATATATATATATATATTTTTTTTCTGCTGCAGAACTGGCTTTTACATGGAAAATAAACAAATATATTTTTAGGGGTGCTATGAAATATTTCAAGCAATACTTGCACAAATTCAACCCTAATGGGTTGAATTAGGAAACTTATTTTGCAGTTTTAAATATGATTCAGGAGCAAAAGTCACATGGCTTATTCATTGGAGTTCAACCTCTCTTCTCCTGGTAAATGCTTTATATATTTCCTGTGCAGAAGATATGGGATGAATTAACTAGTTGCTGTAATTATATAGAAATAAAGGCCTGTGCTTTTGTTTTAACATTGTAGATCTGGTAGTAGTGATTCATAGTAAAAATAGATTCTTTTACACTTTCTCAGATACCAGTGTCAACATTTTGTGTTAACTTTCATGGTTTGCAGTAACTAGGTATCCAAAGGGGATGACTATGAAATAGATTTAAAAAAATAGTGTTATGTTAGGATCATTAAAATTGTACATGCTGTGAAGATCAAAATCTTAGATTAAGAATCCTTGTTTAAAATAGTGTGATGAGATCTTATATATTTTTTAATGTAACTGCTTCAAATTAACTTGAACATTTTCATAGGTTAGAAAACATGATGGTTTGCTTATTAAACTGGTTAGATTGTAAGTCTGCATGAATATTTTACCATCTAAACTTTAGGGAATTAAGTAAATGTATTTACATCTGACGTTTAAAAATGACTAGAATAAGTGAAAGGATACCTCTGTTTTAAGATGTTAATTGTAACGAAATATGGCTATTCAGTGAGAGGGCTAATACTACTATTTTTAAGGGGGAAAAAATTAACTTGAGCTGATTTAGCTGAGTTACCTTTTAAACCAACAGAACTTATACATGTCAGTGAAAGATAAATGAAGTATTTTAGTACATGCATATGAAATTCTGAAGGGCTTAATACATTTAAAAGCCACTTTAAAACCTTTTATTTTCCCTCCACAGCTTAGAGGTATTATTATAAAGAACTCATGGGAGATCTGAGGTACTGTAAGGACACCCTGTATACTGTGATTTCCCAAACACCTTTCATTATAATCTGATATTTTACAAAGAAAATTATCCTGACAATGGCTTTAATAGAAAACACATGTTGAAAATTCCAAGCAAGTTCTGTTTGTCCTAGGGGTATGACACAGTCCCTGAAGACTTGGTTTTCCTCTTGTTTTCCCCTCCTGTTTTCCTAATATAGAAAGAGTAAACCTTTTCTATTTTAGCCTATAAAAAAAAGGGGTTAAGCCAAACAAATAAAAAATATGAATGGAGAAGCTGGCACACATCTGAACCATATCTGAAGCTGGCAGTGGTTAAACCTTTGGAACTATTTTTACAGTGTGGCAAAAAATCTTGTGACTAAACAAATTGACTTGATTAATAAAGTTGATGGAAAATGGAATTATATTGTCTTACTCTTATCCTTACATGGATAACTAAAAACCAGCCCTAGCCAGGTTGTTAAACCTGCTGGGTATCAAAGCAAAAGGAGAACTTCCTAGCTGTCTTGCATTCCTTTACTATACCTGCATCTCTAAACAACATTGGCATTATTGGCTTCAGTGTAAAAAGGTATGACTTAATTCTCTTACAGAGCTATAATAATTTGAATGACAGCATGCTACTTTGAAGAGAAAGCCTAAACTTTTTCACAGAATCATAGAATGCTTAAAGTTGAAAGGGACCTCCAGAGATCATCTAGTCCAACCCCCCTGCACACGCAAGGTCACCTAGAGCAGGTGGCTCAGGACTGCGGCCAAGTAGGTTTGGAAGATCTCCAGAGAAGGAGACTCCACAACCTCTCTTGGCATTCTGTGCCAGGGCTCTGTCACCCTCACTGTCAAGAAGTTTTTCCTTAAGTTCCTGCGGAACTTTTGGTGCATCTATTTGTGGCCGTTTCCTCTAGTCCTATCAGCGGCCACCACTGAGAAGAGGCCAACCCCATCCTCCTCACTGCCTCCCTTGAGGTACTTAGAGACACTGATCAGGTCTCCTCTCAGCCTTCTCTTTTTTTTCCTATAGTGGTACAAACATTCCTTTAGGCCTCAGAGAAAAATCACGTAAACTTGCAAACTATTTAGCTTTTTATTAAAAAATAAAAGGTACTGAGAACTTTTGCTAGGACATCACTTACATTTTCTTCAAAATGCCAGTTTCAATCCATACATTGTGTGAAGCTCCAGCTTAATTTTCCACAAAAGGAAATAAAATAGATAAAAATATGAAGTTTAGAAAACAGTCATAGCAAACTTTGCCAAGGGTTATTACTTTAAAAGATCAACTTCAGCAATGGAAAGTATTGTGTATAATTTCAACAAACCTTAGCTACTTGTTATAGTTTTCCATATATCCTTTTATCAAATTGCAGATGAAGAACTAAAAAACACAACTTACATTTTTTTTTACTGAAAATATTCCAATTATTTAAATGATTTCATAGTCCAGAATTTGCAACGTGACAGTTCCCTCTATGATGAAGAATTTTAATGATGTTGACAATAGTGTGACATCACTGAAAATAATTAACAAGAGCAATAAGTAATTTAAAATGTAAGTTTGGATTTATACAAAAATATGCCAGGAACTAATTAAACTCAAATTCACCACTCATTAAGTTTAAGTTTGGATCTTACCTGAATCTGCAGATATAAGCATAAATCGCATCACTGTGAGAATGTGGAAATAATTGTTATTCTCTCACTTCTGTCATAGGGTGTTTTTTCATTTCCTTACCTCCTAAGTACTTCCCTTTCAGAGTTAGTATCATCCTCATAACTCAGCTATCCAGACTTTTGCTATGCTCTGTCTTTTTCTCTTCCTGTTGTCTGACATGCACTTTTCTGTTAACTTCATTTTTCACAGTCTTCTTTTGAAGTTACTGTAATCTAGAATGTAGTCACGGTAGAAATAATAATAATAATCAGCAATGTTTGGAGAGTCTTCTGTCAGTCAGTAGGGGTTTGGCATTTTACCTGTTGGTATAAATGTCTGCATGTCTCTACGCTTCAGCATGCAGCGCTGTTTAACACTTAGCAGTAACTTCCCTTGCATATGAACACCCCTTCCAGTTAGCGTCAGTGGATCGTACGTGGTTATGGCATCCACATGTATAAAGTCAAAGAGGATTCAAAGAGAAGGTTTGGACTGTGGGTCCATAGCACAGTTGTGCTTCTTTCAGGAGGTGGATGTCCTCCCGATTTCCAGAAGCCAGGACAGCATTTAGGACAGTTCTGAAGTTAGGCCCATGTGCTGAAGCTAGGCACTGAAAGGCATCCCACCGAGGTTCGCGGGAGCAGCGGTCAGTCCCAAGTGTTTTTTGAGACCTTTTCCAACACATCAGAATTAGCTGTTCTCTCCTTCGGGCCCTGACTGAAATCAGATTATTTTTAAATAAGATGTTTAGTTTTACTTCTGTTATTTGTTGCTGATTTGTTTTTATCCCCAACCTCCAAGCAAGCTGTATTTTTTTTAATTAGTCTGTACTAGAGCAGTATGACAAACTTAGAACTTAGAGTTTTTTAAAGGGGAGCTTCCTCATCATGTGGATTTCCAATGCTCACTTGTCTCTGCTAATTAGAAGTGCTTATAAATTAATTATAAGTCTGCTTTACAAACCAGCAGAAAAAAAATCCCCAAAAAAAAAAACAAAAAATAAAACAAATCCAGAAAAACGCTATGTGCTCTGCTGGATATGATTAAGATATAAGAGCAAAGAATTTGAGAGCAAGCAAAGTAAGAGTTTTTATTGACTGGCCTGTCTTTTAGCCTTTTACTTGTGAAAATCATTTTCTTTTCTAAGAAGACCTTCTGCTCTCTGCTGAAAAAAGATATAAGCTTCATCAGGAAATGCAGCTATAACTATTTTTAAATAGCATTGCAATGAAGTCCTTAACTAAATATAAGAATAGGGTAAAATATATTATAATATTCAAATGCATTCATTCTTTTCTTTAAACCTACAGAAGAAGCAACTCAATTCAAAAGCAGTCATTATATAGGCTCAGGAAGAAGAGTACCTCCATGGCACCTATTCATTTTTATTCCAGCGGGTTTCTGTTTTGCTTTGCCTCTCTGTCTCTCATTTATGACACTCATGGGTCACTGCATTGTTAGTGCTTCATCAGTGTCTCTGAATCAGCTTGAACATGCACAATTCCTTTCTCTGACCCCTTCCTTTCCATGTTATCTTTTTGGTAGCTTTTCCATCTGATTCTTAGCTTTTCCCCTACTTCCAGAGCTCAGCTGTATCAAGGGCCAAGCAATGCTGCTTAAATCTGTGATGCCTGAACCATACCAGACGATGACCCAGCCCGGTGAAGTGAGCCACAGTGCAGCACAAGGGCTGTATTGCTGACCTGCTCTCTGAAAAGCATCTGTCTCTGACTGTCCAGCTACCTTGTACGCTGAGAATGTCAACAAAAGAATACATATTCCCCATCACTACTATCCCTTTTCTCTTTTGGGACTTTGTGTATTTTGTCACATTTAGAACTGAATGACAGAAATAACCTTTTCCTCCCACCAAGAATGATAGCTTGACATAGAAAATTGACCTGATATCTTCTGTCTGAAGAAAGGACTTTTTGATGAAAAAGGGACAGTTTCAAATACTTTGTGCCATTTTAATCTTTCCATTCTCTTTCTTAGTCTATGCATTTCCAAACTTTGGCATGATTTTTTCAAGCATGTTTGACACATTACTGATGAGCTGTGGTTTCTAAACTTTAAAATTTGAAATGTGTTTAAGTATTCATTGTTGTAAAGTGACAGGTCACATCATACACCTCCGATTCTCTGGTCCTCGAACACATTTAAATGAAAGAAAAACAAAAAATCTATTTGTGCTTGCCATGAAGATGTGAGACACAGTCCTAATATGATACACACATTCCTCCTCCACAGATGCGCTACAATGCAAAAAAGGCTAGAGAAATCAAGGTTTGAAGCATTTTCAAGAGTCACATTCTGCCATGGGCTAAAATCATAGACCATGGTTGGCAATATTTCACATGATACTTGGGATCAGAGTGCTCACTCAGCACATCATTTAAGTATCGACGATTTCTTTTCAAATTACCATATTGGGTAGGGGCTTGGTATTGGTAGAAATGTCCACCTATTAATATAAGCGCTCTTGCACTTACTTAAGCAGTCTTGCTCAGTGATCCCTAAGGATTTATGGCAATTTGTATTGCTTTAATCTTTTTGATCCACACTGTTTTCAGTATCCGTTAAGGAGCTCTTATCCCTATAAAGTGTCTGTTCTTTCGACAATTAAATCTTATGGTACTGATTGATTTTTTAAAATTAAGATCTTGAGACTCTCTGGATTCTTTAGATACTTTTTTTTTTCTGTTTTCACACATCTTTCTGGCTGTCATGTAAATTCACAAAATGCTTTCATGATGTCATTTTATTTTTAGGAAGAAAATTTTTGCTCCCTCCAGAGATGATGTGGCTCCATGGTGAGTCACTGTTTGCTTATTTTTGTCCTAACTTGACTAAATTGTGTGCATATCACACAATAGCTGGCAATATTCATATGTTGTATACTTTACATTTTGACTGAACGTGGTTTGGATTTTTTCCAAACATAGTGTGCCTTGCAGTATGAGCAAAGAGCACACTCTAATGAAGGCTTCAAATGCCAATTTTAAATGTGTTTGCTAATTTTCATTAGCTTCCTTTTATTTTTTTTTCTTCATTTCTCTACATTCTACTGATGTTTTCTGTGTTTAGATAATGTATGTTTGCTTCAATGTCCTTTTGCCCTTTTCAAAGATTGAATGATATCTACTCTCTTTTTTTTTGAAGACTTTCACTTTCTTAAGTATTGTAATCATGTGATTTTCATTTCTTTCTAGAGAAGGTAGTGAGGTTTTGTCTTAATTCTTCCATGACAGTTTTAAATTGTTCCTGAGTACTTCCTATTTCCTCAGTGTTTTTGCTATTTTTCATTTCAGCAATGAGCTGTCTTAATCTGTCTTGAAGGGAAAGAATCTTCTCTGAATATTCTACGTCTGCAAACAGTGCTGATGGCTTCAGGGTGACTGGAAAAGAAAAAGATGACTACTGTTTGCCAACTGATACTACTTATAGTTTTTGATACTACTTATTGTTGCTTATGCATTTAATTGTTTATAGGTTTGCGTATGGATTAGATACTGATTGAACATCCTGAATTTAACATAATCTACATGTTAATTATGGAACATTAATCTACTTTCTCTTAGTTGTCTTTATTGTGATTCTTTGAGCAGTTTCTTCCAATATTGACATTGTTCCTCATTAAGAATGTCAAGTGAAGCACTTGTTTTTAGTTGTGAGAATATTGACCTTTGTCTCCTCTTTTGTGCAGTTTAGTATCTTGCTATCATCGGAAGCTACTAATATCAAGCTGAATGTATGGAGTGTTTATCTTGTTCAAGTGCTTTAGTTTTAATTTCTTTGTTTTCTGAGTTTGCATGTACATATGGGGATGCACTATTTGAATATGAATATCCAACAGAAAAATGTATGGTTCAGGATTTTGATTAGACTTACATGAATGTAATTGTGAAATATTATTAATTTATTTCTTGGGAATCTTTCTGTTAAAACATTTCTGATATGTTTAGCTCAGCAGAATTACAAAGATGGAAATGCCAGATTAAAAGATCCCAAACATATGACAGTTTCTGTCTCAGAGCTTTACTTGGAGGGAGAGTAGGGTTGTGTGACTTGTTAATTGGAATGATTTTTTAATATTAATTACAGGTATCAGTAACATTTGTGTCTGATGGTCGTGTACATGCATATCTACAGGTACAGGCTCACCCTCACCGTGCCTCTGCTTGAGCATCAGGCATTTTTATTCACTGAATTTAAGAATAACATTCTTTCTGCAGCCCTTTCTAATAATGAGGTTCCACAGAAACCAGCAATCTTGTAATTCTACTCATGATTTATAATTTTAGAAAACCCTAGGTGCAATCCTACTTTCCAAATACTCTAATTTAAAAATGGACTACTGTAATTATATGATCATTTCATTTCAAATCTGCAGGGGACAGTAACTCAATATAAAGCATGAAAAAATTAATGAGAAGCTTAATTATAATAATATCATTAAATCCTAATAAAAGAAAAAGCCTGACTTCAGTTTAGTTTCAACAGCTATTATAATTTTATTACAGTACAGTTGCAATAGCTTCTCAAATTTTAAGAAAAGCTAATAATGTCACTGCAAAGGTTGGAAAATTTTGATTTTCCTTTTCCTTTTTTTCCCCCTTTAAATATAATAGAAAAAGAAAAAAAGAAAGCCTCTTCATAGTGCACAGAGAAAGTTCATAGTGCATGTGGAAAAGTTATAATATTATTTAACCAACATCAAGCATAGATTTCCTACTAACATTTAGCACTTCATGAATATCATGTACCTGCTTTTACAAAATTTTGGCAGCCATTGCAGAACTTTTCACGGACATTTAGCTGTTGTTTCAGAATTCAAGGTCTAAATACCTTCATTCAAAGGGATCCATGGCAGTATCTTTGAGGTGAATTTAAAAGCAATTTAAAAAATTGGAAAACAATTTAAAAGCTTTAAACATCAATATACAAATGATATTGGTGAAAAACCACTAACTATAAAATGGATGATGGCACAATTTTATTCACGGCACATTAATATTTAGCAAATATCATAAGCTCTCTATTGTTCCATGGTTGCAATCCAGATAATTTACAGAAGATATTTATAAAGAACAGAACATTCCTGAACACACAGCCCTGCTGGTAACAAATGTTTAAATGTGGAGTGCATTAGTGTGGCATCAGACATTGTCAATAATGCATGCTCACCACCATTTAATTATTTTGAAAACATCTGTTGAAGTAAAATATGTTCCAGAGGGGAATAAGGAAGTCAAGTGCATTAGTGACTCCGTTAACCACATTTCACTCTGTAACATACAAAACACTAAAGGGGAGACCAGAATTCAAGGGCATCAGAAGAATTTTAAAAAGTAATCTTCAGTTTTAGTAGTAGTTCATTTACATCTTCTGTGTACGGCTGGTTTCCTAAAAATTTTTAAAACAATGTCAAAATATTGTTTCAGAAAATAGCATAATTTTTCCGTCCCCTTATCTCTAATTTTTCTCCTAGTATGCCTGAGTATATGCCATGTATCCTCAGGGAGATCCTAGATAACTGCCAATGCAGTGTAGTATTGTACTGGTAAGGATTACTCTTCTCATGCCTCTCAGTGACGGAAACATGGTAAGTTTCAGCTCTTAGTACTCCACTTTCCTTTCACAGATAATTTTGTTGTCCTCTAAAAAGAAATTGTTTATGTCTCTTTCAGCTTTGTTTTTTTCCTATCTTGCTCCACCCTCTGGAAACAATTTCAAAAAGAAATCCTTTCATGGATGTTTTCAGAGCTTGATGTAAATAAGTTTGTGCATGAATATTTAAAAAGTGTCCAATTACTAACATTTCGTCATACCAATTTTCATATAGATCATTTAGGGAAAAAAGCAGGATGCTCATGGAGAAGCTGACATATTCCACTCAAATAATTCTTGTCATGTACTTTTTTGAGCTAATATGGACCATCACTGTCAAATTAAACTCACTGTGTGATAATTAGGGTGTGCCAGTACAGATATGCTACAGACAATATGAGGTAGCAGCCTAATATGCTGGAGCCATGAGTTTAGAAACAGAGCACATCATTCTCTAACCACTGCACAGAGAAGGGGAATGAAATAGCAAAGAAAACAGTGCAGCAGATTGCACTTAGAAAGTAAAAAGTTCCTTGTTAGTCCTTGAACTTTGTCAATAGAGATTGCTTGAACCCTCTGAAGAGCAGGGTTCCTCTCAGGCTGAAGTCTGCAAAAAGAAAGAAAAGGAAGACAGTAAGCTGAGCCACAGAGGTCCTCATGAGACGGTAGGACACAGAGTCCTGTGTCAGGCAGTCCATGGTGGACACAGTTCCCCATCCTTGGCTTCTTGGGCTCAATGGGAAGAGACAGATTCTTGCAACAGTGTTTGAGAACACTTAAGATGCGATTAATTCTCCAGAGGGTACCCTTGTCTGTCTACTGACTGTAGGGGAAACATGGTTGAGTGAGATTTTTGAATCATCATTAACTGTTCAAAGTTTGGCAAGACGAATCTAGGTTGGAAGTATATGGGTCCCCTCTCTTTATCTCAGCAGGCAGCCAGTACTCATGATAATAGTGGGAACACTTGGAAAGCCATTAGAAGAATTCAGAGGAGCTCTACACCTTCATGGCCCCTTTCATCAGCCTCTTTAGTACGACAAATAGCTTGAAGCTGCCTACCAGCCAGTTATTTTTAAAGGTGTGTGAAAGTGGTTAGAGGTATTTATTCAGTGCAACCATTTTGAAATATCTCTTCAATGATGTGGCAAAAAAAAAATATTTTAAGTTGCAAATACATCACTACACTTCCACCAATACCTTGTTTCCATCTCTTGACTCTTTAGTTCCAAAACTAATTTGTCCATATAAACTAGATCTCCAGCAAACAAAAGAACACTGAGATGAAAACTAAAGTTTCTGTGTACATAGTCTAGACCTCACAGATCATTCTTCAATCTAAGCTACCGATGAAAAATATCACTAAGCTCTTTTACTAAATTTTTAAAAATATGAGAAGTAGTTTCTGAATAGAATTTTTACTTTCTCCCTATTCCCCTCTGAAGATAGATGAGCACATTTTCCTCGCTGAAACCTTCTGACCATCAAAAATGAGTCAGTACCACAGATTGCTTATGCTAAGAATAAAAACTCCACAGAAAAATAGTGGCAGAGTCTAATGTGATGGCACAATGAAAAATTCAATGCAATGAGCAAAGTCTTAGCTTGTCCCGAGAGAACATTTCCAGGAAGAAAGCTTTTGTAACATGCAGTCACAGAGTAAGTAATGAAATTGCTATTGTACCTGCACAGTTGAGGAGATCATATAATATAATATAATATAATCATATAATATAATAATCATGTAATAATGCTAGCAAGACTGCAATTCCAGAGTTGCTGGACTTGGCCCTCCTCTAGTCTCATGACATTGTTTTCAAAAATAAAATTCATTATATGTTTTGCCATATGTTGTGGTCACATATTTATATGATACAGCTGTTCATTTTCAGCTTTTTTTCATTCTTTCTATGTTATTCCAGCATATGATTTTTTTCAGCATAATTTGGAATATGACAGGTTAGAAATAGTTACAATAGAAAAGTGTTTACATATAATATTTTTTCCTACTGCTTCATATTGAAAACATACTGTTTTCTATTTAGTTCCAAATGTTGAGTTCTTTTAAATGAATCTGAGAACAAATAAAAAAAAGTTTTGGCCAGTGAATTCTTTCCATAAACAGTCAGGAAAGGGAAAAAAAAAAAAAAAGTCTGGGTATTTAACATAATTTAGCATCTCTACAGCCCAGGCAATTATCCTAATAGCAGGGAACCAAGGCCTACTGGTAAGTTTTATCCTCCCTTTGTCAGGCTTGTTTCTTTGATATTAGTATCTAGATGCATACCACAGTGTAAAACTAGGCTTTGTTAAAGGAGGGTCAGCATTCTGTTAATCTAATTTAAAAGCATTAAGGGGAGTAGGGGAGCATTAATTGATTTGTTGGGAGGGTTCTGACTCCAGCCAACCTGATCTTACTGTTTGCCACTGTCTCCTCATTTTGACTACATTAAGAAAATCACAACTTGAGCAGTAATAATAACATACACTATATTTTCTATCTGTAATGGGAAAAAAAGAGTTTTCTATAGCACATTGATACATATAGATTACACAGATGCATGCCTTTACTAATAAAGTGATTGATGATCTAAAACACTACAACACTGCAGCTTTCGGTAAGCAATTGAATAATGAATTGGATTTAACAGAGAAGTGAAAAAATTGTCTTTAGTGTGAAGAAATTAGACTGCTTCATTAGCATAGAGTAGGCTGCTCCGAGAAAGGAGAATGACGTAGCTATAGAACTGTAGTAATACCAGAACAATCTTGAAACAAATGAGAAAGATTTATTTCTGGATTTGCTTGGTTATTTTATATTTTTGTTGATGATGAAATGAAAGTAAATCCATTAACATTATTGAAGACTTCATATTTAGCAGTGGTGTTTTCTATCATAATTTATTGTTCTCTATGACTCCTATATTTTCCTGTGTTCTTTCAAGCATCTCCTTTATATAGTGAAAGATGCTAAAAGAAAAAAAAAAGTGAAATTTAATATCAACCTACAGAATATAAGTAAGATAATGGTTTGTTGTGCGTAGAAAGCATGAACACTTGTTTTAATGGATTCATACCAAAGATTGATGGAGATGGCATTTAAGAAGGTACAGTCTCTGATGAAAAATGTGATTGAAGTTTTCCCACAGTGGGAGCTGTTATAGGGTTTTTTTCTGTGTGGATTCTCTCCACATGAACCTTTTCTTTAGTGGAGACAGTAATAAATACCTAGCAGGCCATTTATTTTCACAAAACTTACAGGAGTTATTTTATCCAACAAATGTACTTCTCTGTCATATTTGAGTGAAACTGGCTACTGGTTAAAAATTACTAGAAGAAAGATAGGTATGCATACTCATGTGATAATAAGAATTTTTAGATGAAAGAATATTTTAGGAAATCAGACTACACATACCAAAAATTTCCAAGACCCAAATTTAAAAAAATACATTGATTTAGAAATTTTGTGAAGAAAGATTCATCCTGGTGATTTAAATATATTTTCAGATCCTTCACCTCAAAATCAGAACATTCTTTTTCCAAAAATTTCCATGTAAGAGTTTCTAAAAACATGCATTTGTTTAGAAAACACAAATAGTAAAAATACATAATTTCATACCTCTGTGTGATCAGTTCTATATCCTAGAGCAATAACATGCTCTTGATTAAGCTGATATCAGCTGGCTCTAATCAATCACAAGTGTGAATTCAGTTTTCTTACATGGAATGTGTTATGAGTAATGGCAGTAACTTTGACATCCAAAGAATGTCCCTTAGATTTAACTTTGCATAACGTATGAATTGAGAAAGTTTTCATGCTTCTCACAGAGATCCTAAGGGAAGGAATTAATGCTTAAAGAACTAGATTCCCTCCTAGAAGATTCCAGCTTTATTAACAAGAGGAACAGTTGTCAGTGTCAAAGCTAAGGAAACAGCTTTTAGGCACCCCATAAAACGTCCTCATTATTTATAGAAGTGTTGAAGTGGGTCACCAAATTTCTGGGGTATTTAAAGTTCCAGGTAACTGTAGAAAGGAGTCCCCGTTCACAAAGAATGAGAAGGAAAAGACTTTCTACGTTGCTTTACGTGCATGGCATTACTAAGAAGCCTTTTCCTGGTGCCTCTGTGACTCTGAGGAGTCATCTAGTCCATGGATGTCTATCCAAAGCAATGTGTTATGCAGAATATTAGGCATTTGTGAGATATGACCACACTCACAGTAATTCACTGGTCCTGTGTCCTGGCTGTAGCAACAGCGTCCTTGTTTTGTGTAATTTCTCAGAGAGCTTGGGAAAACAAATCTCAGGCAGGGCCTTTCCTATTGCATCTGTGGCATTGTGAAGCGGGAGGAAGAACCAGGATTTGACCTCATGATTAGCCAATGTAGCAGATAGCTGAGAGACCTGAGATTCTGTTGTCTGACTTTCAGCTGCTTTGGTGAAGAGCAGAAAACAGTCTGTAAAAATGTTCATCCAGAAACTGCAAACAGTCTAGAGGAAAGGCCAGATCTCAGAACTTTTCCTGCTTGGGAGAAACTAGGCAGCTGAGCAATTCTACGGAGATGGCTCTCAGCTCTACTCTGCAGCTAAAGCATCCACTACTTTTCATTGGCTGAGCATTTTCCTGCTTTTTCTCCATGTAGAAGAGTTCTGGTCTTTTCCATTTTTTTTCAGTTTTTCTTCATAATTTGGAGAAAATTTAAAATATAGGTGCATGAATACTAAAACAGCATTTGCAAACACCTGTTTCAATTCTGTCAGCTTTCCAATTTTAACTAGGTCAGTTTATATTTACATGCTGAATCTTTTTAAGTCTGTCTTAATATATGGTAACATTTGCTTTTCATGTTTATGTAATGAGAACATCACTGCCAAATAAACCAGTAAAAAAATACTTTTTAGCTTTGTAACTTTGAGATAGTTTTCATTTTTGTTTACTTAAACTGTTTTTGTATATAAAAAAAAAGAAGGCAAAACACATAGCTGAAAAATTATTTTTTTCTGCTGTAAAAGAGATACTTTGTTTTACAAAATACATCACAAAGTATTTGAATGGTGATGTTCAGACACTTAACTTAGAATTCAAGGTATCCTGGTTATCAGGTGGCATATAAATTCTATTGTATGCCTGCTACTACTTTATTCTAAGTGAAATCCACAGAAGCCATAAAAGAACACTTAAAAAATAAACTATAACCCTTGGAAAAAAAAAAAAAAAGAGTGTATTTTGAAGGTCCTTTCACTTTTTTTTTTTTTTTCCTAGAAGCCACATTCTTCAATAATTCAGGAGGAGCAAGAACCAGCAGATCTTACAGCATATTTGATGTGCCAGCAAACAGACTGGAGATTGTTTCATTTCAATTAGCCCCTTTGTTGCCAACAAAAGACTGACAAACACACTGAGAGAGGGACAGGCATATGGCACTTTTGCTTTCCACTTTGCCTTTTATTTGAAGATAGTTCTCTTATCGCAGCCTCTCACCAATCCCCCCCTCCTCTTCCCCACTTCCTCCTTTGCCATACTTTATCTACTATTGTTCTCCTTGTATCATCTTACTTGGGATCAAGTGTTTTTCTCCAGCACAAAAATAAGAAGACGTATTCTTTTTCCACCTCTTCTGATCTCCTAGGCTAATTGGCTCAGGTGTAAACCAAGCCAGCAGGGCTGCAACTTTGATGTGACACTTTAGAGCAGCGCACCTGGTAACATCCCTGTTTGTGTGTCAAATACCAGCCGGCCTTGCCTGCTGCTCAAACCTAGCTAATAAAAACGCTAGTAATCACGTTGTATTACAAGGCTCAAATTCATGCTGTTACTTTATTGCAAGGTTGTCATTAATTTTGCAGGGTGAACCTGGAATCTGATCTGACCTGTTTTTAATAAGTGTGGGTCTGTGTGCAAATGTGTAGGTGAGTGACAGAAAGGTGACTGCCAGCTGTTTCTTTTTTACATATGGTGTTACCCTTTGCTTTGATCAATAATGCTGTTTCACTTAAAAAGAAACTCATTTTGTAAGGATGCAGAAGAGGGGCCTTCTTACCTCTCTGGTCCCTGTGGTTTGTTTGTAAAGCATACACAATTAGGGAAAGGTCAGTTAACAGTAAGTAACGTCTTACTGCTTTGCTAGAAGCTATTTTTGTGCTTTGCTCTGTAGAGCTTCACCAGTCATTGCCCAGTGGTCTTATTCTTATTGCTTGTAATGGTATTTGGTATAACTACAAACCTAGATAAAGCTTAGAAAATGCTAATACACACACACACACACACACACAAAAAGGCAAAACCAGATCACATCTAAAAAGAAAAAGAAGTTCTTAATTCTTCTTAGTCACAAAAACTCTTTTTAACTCCAGTCCTGTGATTTAATTATATTTGCATATAAAAAATACGAATGTTTGCATACTATATGTATTCATATGCATTCTTGAGTTTCAAAATACTACAATTATCATTTTTACTGGAGAGAAAATGTTTAAATATCCCAACGCTCTGTATCACTATGACTGTAAATGCTTTCAACATTTAACAAAGATATTATCAACAATGAACTGCTTGTCTGATCAGCCAGGATCAGCTATAATTTATTTTAGTGAGTTGGGAATGCAGGATAACAATAAGAGCTTATCTTCGCATGCGATATTTCTATTTAATAACTTTTGAATTTTTTTTTACTTTTTTTGGTCATAGTGAAGAAATATTTTTTGAATCTTGAAACTTAGCAATGCATCATACAGAAGCTAAAAGTGCACAAGAAGTTGAAATAAGGTAAGTACCTGAGTAGTTATTGAAACAGATCAATGATATTTTGGAAATATAATGAAAAAAAATTCTGAAATGCTGGAAAAATATTTAAAAACTCCTCAATCCAAAATTAAATGGAAAGAAAAGAAAAAGAAACAAAGCAGAGAAAATATGCATCAACATTTCCTTTTTGTTTCTTTTTTCTATTGTTTCTTTTATTTTAAGATTTCTGTGGAACACATTTTCATATTGCACTCTTACTGCATCTTTACAAGAATACAGGAAATGAACAGCATCAACCGAACTCAGTATCACAGGGTGAGTCATTCAGCTGCACTGCGGTTTCTCTCATCTATAATGACTAATAAACACCAGCCAGAGTTGTTTTGTACTGATGGCAGTATGTTACAATTCACTATGTTTATAGTGAACAGGTATAAATTCACAGTGTCCAAACTTGGGCTATTGAAATGTGAAAGCAATACTGATTTGTGCAATGATTTGTTTTTCCTGTAAAAGATGTGCAAAAGTACTTTACGAGGCTCAGTGTTTTTCAATGGTGTCTTCATTTGTCTATGGAACTTGGCTAAACAGCATATATATATATACTATATATATATATATACACACACAATAGAGGATCAAAATCAAAATAATCTCAAATACTATTAGTAAATACAGAGATGATGATGCAAACAGAGAGAGTAAAGTAATGCACTTGGACAGAATATAATCCAAAGCTTAGACAGATAATAGAAAGCAAAAACTTGAAAAACATACATGGAGAAGAAATACTTTAGCAGTTTTTAGCAGAGAGACCTTATTGCCTACACATTTAAGGTGACTAAATCTGTAACATTAAGTCCCTTTCTGATTAGTTCATTATTAGCAACAGATTGAGAAACTGGAGATGGTCTAAAGAAATACACAAACAAACAAACAAAACAAAACAAAAAACCACAAAAAAGTCCCCCCTCCCCAATAACCGTAGGTGAAAATGAATGATTTGTAGGGTAAAATTAAAAAACAAAAATTCATATCATTCTTAAAATAGAGAGATTTTTAGAGGTTTGAGGGTTTTTTCTCCCTTTTTTCTCCTTCTTGACTTCACTGAACATGAATAGGCTCTAACAGAAACAACTGTGAATTGCTTCCAGGTAAAGATCTAAAGAAGAAAGTCACAATCTAGGGATATTTTGAGGATTTGAGAGCAAAACATCAACTATCAGTACAGAAAATGAAATAAAATTCATAAAAAAAGGGGAAGCTGAGTATCCGGAAAATAATTCACTGTAGATTTCAGTGTTCATAACAAGTAAGGATGTCTTCATCTTCATTTTTAAAAATACACAGAAGAACCCAAAGGATTGCACTGATGAAAAAGGAAAAGAGGAGGCAATTTCTATGTCCCTTTACTGACTTTGTGGAAGCCAGGAACCTACTGCCTCAGTCTTACTCTTCATTTCCTTTTAGAAAAAAATCTCTACTCTTTTTAATTTAATTCCTACACTGACAACTATTTGAGAAAGCCTTTTTTATCTACCTCCCAACATCAGAGGTGGTGCACATTTTCAATTGCATAAGCACGTTTTCAGTAAACTCTTCAAAAATCAAGAGGTTTTGGGAATGGAAAGCTGAGAAGAGTTACCTAGTTACAACTCTTTAAAAAAGCAGTTAGAAATCACATTGTTATTCTCTTCTGTAGCCCGGTTTAGTATATGTTTTTTGTCTTATTGTTTCTTGTGAATAGAAATGTACAACCAAATCTATATTATAGCGCCACTCTATGCCTCTGGGTACAAGGCTGCAATAGGCTGTTTTATTTTTTTATGACTTATCCCTGCCAAAACTTTTAATATAGCAAAGGAACAAAGTGCCACAAAGCTACTATCATCCTTTCCTTGCTTCTTATAACATAAATGCAGGAGTAGATGAAGAGTTTATAGCGTTCTTGCTATGTCTCCCAAACATGATAGCAGCAAGGTCACATCAAATGATTGTGCTGGTTGTGTCTCTCCTCATTTTTGCTCCATTGTGTGACCCTGGTGGCAAAGCAGCAAAAGCAGATCCTTAAGATCTGTGTTTATGGAAGGTTGATGGGTGGACATTTGCCCTTATGAGAGGCAGACTCAGATGCTTCAGAAAGACATTGCAAATTATCTAGATAATGATTAGATTAAAATAATTATTTCATTTGAAAATGAGGAAAAAATCATTTCAATACCTCACTTTCAATTTTGAAATTGATGATGGAAGTCAAGCTATAGGTAGGAATAGTATGGCTGAACTGAGAAGGTTTTGTTCTGAGTTGTTTCTATTACTATTTGAAGAAAAGTGATTCTAAAAAATGACAGCTCTGCCTCTATTTTTCTCCTTCTTGTTTTCTTGATTTTTTTTTTTTTTGCTATGTTTTTGTTTAAATCCATAGATATTTGAAAGGTCTATTTTTCCCTTGGATTTCCAAGCAATCACTGTGGCTATTTGAATAAAGAATTAATTTGGATTCTTATTGACATGGTCTTGAACATGCATTTTCCCCAACGTTCTTTGAAGAGCTACCCTTGTGCACTCTTGACATTTCCAGAGAGGCAATGGTGTCATGTCTCTTGGAAGGGTATCAAAAGCAGGGTTTGGGATTTTAATTATTTCTGAAGGTAGGCCTGGGGAGGAATAGACTATTTTAACTGTCCAGCCTTATCCCTGAAAACATTACTAATTAACAAAATGAAATGAAATGAAATGAAATGAAATGAAATGAAATGAAATGAAATCAGTGTTTGTCTGGTAGAAGAGGATCAGACTTAAAGAATATGAGAGACATTTTAATATATGCATGTTTTATTAAAATAATTATGGGCCACATTCTACTCATTACTTAGGCATTTTATTCTGTAATGAACCTCACTAAATCAAGTGAGGACAAGACGTTTGTTTTAGAAAAGTTAGTAGAATATGGCACTGTAGAATTCATACTTCTGGCTGGCTCTCCCTCTTCTGCCACTTTCCTGTAGTCTACCTATGCGATAGAGTTTTATTATCAGCATGTGGCATTTCTACAAGCAACCTTTCTGCCAAAGTAAGGGACAGTTGCAGTATATATTTTGTCCACTGTAACAAGCACCGTAATGGCTCTTGTTTTAGTTACTAATATCCAAAAGAGGTGGAAATCCAGGCACTAGCCTGAAACTCAAGGTCCTCTGCCCAGTACCACCAGCAGAAAACGTTTTGGAGTTAACTGGCATATTGTATGAGAAATATTTTATAAAAACTTCTTTTACATAGGATACAAAGAACAATCCTCCTCTTGTCTCTCCTTTCCTTGTTCTGGCTCTGTTTATTTAAAGGTAGGCATTCTATTTGAATATAGAATATTTGTAGAGAAACAACCAACATAGATTCTGTTTGAGTTTGGACAAGTATCACTAAATTAGATGTTTCATCTTGAGGAGGCCATGAAATTTGATCAAGAAATTTGCAACAACTGTAATGGATTAGACCTGTTTTTAATTAAAAAAAAAAACACATTATTTTTTCTTTTAGCCTACATTTATTTCTTACCTAACACAAAACTGAGAAAACAACATTCTCATACAATTTTTACTCTTTTTCAGTCTATACCTTTGGATAAGCTTTCATCGTTGAATTCACAATGTTTATCTCAGAAGAGCTCTAGGATGAATGTCACTGTCAAGGGAATCCCAAAATATAACAAAACGGAAGACTGCATAATAAGAATTTGGTCATGCTAGATTTCTAAATGAAATTTGTGAGAAGAGTGTAGCAAGCCTTTAGGATGCAAGATAACATACATATAAGTATCTGTTGAAATAAAGAAAAGTTTGGGGAGTGAATTTACTTAATGATAGCTCTTGTGCACCTCCCGCAAATGTCCAGAAGTATCCATTCTTTAAAAGTGTATGTTATATTTTTTGCATTAATCCTTTCTTGGTTTGTTTTAAATGAAAATCCTGCTTCAGTGCTTTTGCTGGGGTAAGCAACAGAAGCAAAAGACATTCACTCTGCCTTGTTTTTCTGTTTTTTTTAAACCTTTCTGGGAAAGCCCATTCAGAACAGAAGATCCCTATACAAGTCAGAAATGTAAGTCTTCCAGAGTCCATTTGTTTGTGTTTGGGTACATTTTTTATTCCCTTTGGGTTATCTTCCTTGATCTCTTTGTGCTTTCTAAAGCTGAGAAGCTTTGTTCTTTATTTAGTCTACCTTCCACCATTGTTCTGATAGCATATTATAGTATTTTCTTACCTGTTTGATTTTGCTCACTTTCTCCCAGCTTCTTCATGAAGTATATGCACAACTCTTTTACCCTTACGGCTAACACAGCAGAGCTCTATCCTGCGTTCACAAATATTTTTGATTTCCTGGTTCTGATTGCCAGTCAGATCACTAAGTAGTTAAACAGGTGATCACATCTGTGGATGTTGAAGTAACTTGTTTTACTACCATTCTGTTGAAAAAGAGAAGTCTTTCTGATGATTTAATTTTCCAGTTCTGATACACCTCTTTAAATGACTAGGTCAAGTGCAACCCTGGGAGAAAGAGAGGAAGGGAAATACTGTCTCTTCCCTTGCAAAGCAAATGAACATGTTGGGGCAGAAAAGTATGGGAGACCTCTGGGTGTGGTGGAAATAGCACAAACCTGGAGCTCCTGTAGAGAGACTGAGACATCACAGGAAAAAACAAGGATAAAACAGACAGACTTCTGAAGGGATGGAAATAATATACTAAGGCACAGAGGAGACAGAGTTTGCAACTCAGAAAGCCTCTGAATTGCCTGCCTAGAAGAAAGACACAGCGGGCAAGAGGACAGCTGTTTAGAGAAATCATTTTTGTTTCCATTCTGTCATCCCTGGTTACTTTGAGTTTATTCAAAGAATGTTTCTCCTTTGTTTTACAATTTCTATTATCCTTAGTAGTAGTAATATTAATAATAATAATATTTGTAAAAGCCTTCTCTTTTGAGAACTCCCTGAAAGAGGAACAAAAAAGAAGTCCTGTCACAGGAACATATCTGATTTATATATGGGTGGTACAGAATAACAAATATCCTACTTAGGCTTAACCTACAGATGTTTCTTCTAACAGATTCTTAGATGCTTTTTCTTGTGGTACTCTTGAACAACCACATGAATTGTGAATTGAGATTACGTTTTCCCTCCCCTAATTTATGAAAAATCCTAACAAATCAAGAAAAGGTTGGAGGTGACCTTGCCTAGGGAGCAGATTACTATCGTTAACTTTCCTGATACATTACTTCTGCCTTCAGTGTAGCCACTTGTATACTATATCCAGCAATAAGTCTTTTCAGACAAAGCAAGTGGATTTATTAGTTGTTCCTTTCCTGTTCATATGTCCTGAAGAACAATATGGTAGATGTGGATATGCTTGGTACTTTAAGTCCATAGTGAATGGACCAATTTTTCTTTCTGTGTGTAACCAGCTTTCTTCTTGGCAGATTTTCTAACCTTTCAATGTCCGTAATAATGTTGTTAACTTTCCATTACCCATTCCATCATTTATTATTCTATTATTGTTCTTGTTTTCAGGATATAATTCCATCTTTGGCACTATGAATCTCACATTTTTTTTAAAAACTTTTTTATAATTACTAGTTGTAATGATATGTTCATTGAATAACTATGATAATAATTCTTTATAATATAAAATGAAATTAAAACATAGCTTTATTTTTGTTATTTTTAATAACACTGTGATTCTTCTATAGCCTCCAGTGCATTGTAATGCTCATGCTTGAGCATTTGTTGCCCAACAAATCTGAATTTATTTCCCCCCTCCATTTTCTCTCACCTTCATGACTAGTCTCATTTCTTATTCATGCTGACTTTGTCACATACTCACCCAGACACCCTGCCATTCCTTAGCCTTATATTCTTTGTTATTTACTGTTTTCTGTAATATGTGGAAATTCACTCCATCCCTTTGATATAGAGAGATTGCTTAGCTGCCATTCATTGAAACAGTGATCTAGGTGAAGCCATGACATGGTATTGTAGTTGTCAGAGATCTTGGAAATTTCCCAAACCCATTGTTTTCCTGTCCTTTGATATCTTCTTTCTTTTGGATCTTTTGATTTCTTATTTTATATTCTGCCACTGTCTCTCAGTGACTCAGCTTGTACTTTGGATTAGATTTCCATGTGTCTATTGTTTTGAGGATTTTTGTCTTTTTTTGCTTCTTCTTTATATTTAAGAAGTCACCTTGTGTTTCCTGCTTTAAGATAGCCTTTGATATCATTCATTTTCTTCGATACCTTAAAGCAACTTATGACAAATCTCAGAACATTTGTCTCTTCTGCTCTCCAAAGTAGCTTCACATTATGGGTTCTATTTGTTGAAATGATTCAAAAGTTTATAGAAATATTAACTTTTCTTCCCCCCTCTCTTTATGTTCTTTGTTTCCCCTCTTTTTATCTCCTAGGGGAATTTATCTTTGTTTTTCATAATTATACGCTCTACTTTCTCTGAAGTCTCCATTTCATTCTTTCCTCTGTCACATCTTTAAATTAAAATACAAATCTATTCCTACCTCTTGAGTTTTAGTCATATTTTTCTCTGTGCTAAATTCCTCTAAATAGGCTTTAATTTTACAAAATCTTATCTTTTAGAGATTAATTCAGCAAAGTTTCTCATCTTCACTGTACTACATACTGTTTTCACTCTGATAGCCAGCTGTAGGTGGCTCTGCATCCATTGCAATATTCAAGTGCATTAATTCCTCTCATACTTACTAAGACCAGATTTTTCTTTAATGAAAGCTAAAATTTTGCAATACAAGATATTTATGTCAAAAAAAAAACCTTTTCTGTCATTCACCTCGTGGTGATTCATGCTGGCCTTCCCTGGGAATAGAATGCTATCTGACAATAATTCATTTTCGTGGAATTTTAGTTATATATCTGCTTTCATTTTCAGCATTTTTTTTCTTCCACATTTTTTTGCAGATTAAATAGTTCTATTTCTGTCTTGCCTTGAATTTGCTAGTCACATGATCTTTTTTTCTTCCAGTTCAGGGATATTATATCTGAATATACTGCATGAAGCTTTTTAACCCTCTAGTTCTGATGTTTCTTTGCTTTGATACATGCCAAAATTGACCATATGCTATCGGTGCTATCTCTTTTTATAGTGTAGCAAAGTACTATAAATTTTCAATATTCTCCCATTCCATTTATGTGCCTCCACATATTTTTTGAATAACTTGAAGAGCTTTGCTCAGAGTTCACTAAAAGTCATGAACTAGTTGAAATACAGCACACCTATTTCTGTATTGATGCGATTAATTACGAATATATTTACATATGAATAGTTACTATTTTTCTGTCGTGCATATTACATTGTACTCATTAATGCCGATTTTCATTTTCTAATTCATTGTTTCTGATCACTTTGCTAGATTAATTAACTCCAAATATTCAAATTCAAATCTCATTTTCAGCACTTATCTACAATAACTTTGTGGTATCCTACTTTCCTCCTTTTCTGGATCATTAGAATACAAATGGGCCGTTCTGATTCTCAGGCAGGGCATTGAGGCATTCTGATTTTACTTTCCCATGATGAAACTAACCATTTATTCCATCTCTTCTCAGTGATGCTTTAACAGTGCTTACTCTCTTTACCAGTAGGACATTCCTCAAAGAGTTTCTGACAGTTCTGTTATAGTGTCATGGCATTCTTCTATATCTACTACTTTATTGATACTTCCAAGTAATTTAATTGTATCTCTCCTTATACACACATACTCCATATTAAGTCATATCTTACTCCTCTCTGCTACTCCATAATCACGGTTTCATGCAAATAGCTCCCTAAACAGAACATTTCAACTCTTTTTTTGCAGTGCTCCTCTTTTGCTTTCACCTGGCCTTTGCTGACCAAGGTTAGCAAGGTTAAGAGCTGTTCTGAAATTCTATTAGTCCTAACCAAGATTACACCACCACATCTGGCTGTCTGTAGTGGGCTATCTGCTGTCTTTAAATAGTGCATGATCAGCTGTGTCTGTAAAGCAACATAGAAAATCCTGTACATTAAGGAGTCTGAAAAAGCTAGTGAGTTCATAGGCTAAGATATGAACACTTACACAGGTTTGTGAGTTTTATTCCACAACTTCTTTTTTTTCCCCACACAAATGCATCAAAATGAAATGCATGTAGGCTGTACATCTCTCAGTCAAATGTTAGAGCAGTTATGATGTTTTAAGGAAATTATGAATTCCCCTAGGTTTAGATATTTAACTTAAGCTTAAATAAAATTACAAACACCTTCATGAATGAAAATATGTGGTTTGGACTCTAAGATAACTGTACCTCTGTCTTTAAGTTAGATCATGAAATTGGAAAATATTTATAATTTTGGATTAGTGTTAAAGACATACTAGACAATTTGTGTGTGTGTGTCCTTGTCACTAGAACAAAACTAGGAGAGGCACTTTTTGAAAAATTCTTCATATTATTTCCAGAGAGTGTTAAACCACTTTGCCTTGTAATAGAAAGACAACACTGAATATGTTTCTAAGAGAGGAGGAAAGGACATTATGTTTCATCATAATATGTATCAGGAAAAATGCATTAAATTTACTGCAATATTAAGTCAACAGTCTTCCACATAAGAAGAGTCAATTTGGATTAGATATATAGTCTGCTGGACTCGCTAGCCCTCATCTGATGGAATCTAGAACTTTGAAATAGAGTAAAAGAGGGCAAGAAGGTCAAGATAGTTGCCCATGAATCTAGAACTTTGAAATAGAGTAAAAGAGGGCAAGTGGGTCAAGATAGTTGCCCATTTGTCTTCCAAACTTCCAGAGAAAAGCACAGCTTTCCAGATTTGTATAACAGTATTTGGGGAGAAAACAATAAGCCTCATTCTGACTTGCCTTGTTGATCGTTATGGAAATGTCATGTTCTGTAACAAGCAATTCCCTGAGCAGCCTGTTCAAAATTTCCCTCGCATCTGGACTGGCTCTGGTATTTTTTTGCATGGCAGCCTTTGGTTCAGTGAGTGTGGTGATCAAAGGAGTTGCTTGTGTAAGTCCTAAAAGATCACCGTCCCCTAAAAGGTAGCACACAATGAATAGTTATAACTTTTGCGGAAATGGCTACCTACCTTTGCTGTTGAAATAAATCTATACAAAGGCTTAGCATTAGCCAGTTTGGGGCACCAATAGACTGATTTCTATCTGCTCATTGATGCTTGTTTTGGAACGCGCAACTCATCTACAAATGGAATCTTGCGTGTGGAATATCCCACTGAATTACTTCTACAGTGGATGAAATGCGAAAGTGTTTGCATTGCGCAATAGGAAGGAATGGCTCTCCCGTGATGCACTGAAGAATCTGTATTACTAGATAGCAGGTAAGAAGATATAATTTGATGACTTGACACTACAAAGAGGTCAGATTATAAATCATCAGCAATACTTTTGAGAATGTCAAGGGATACATTTGCCTCTTTCTCATTCCCACATCTGTAGACCGACTAACATGACTAAAGTTGACCATAACTATTAGCATAAGCAGCCTCTATCTGAGTTAAAAAATAATGAAATGTACCATTGTGTGATTTAAGACTCCCTGAGATAGGCAATAAAGATAAGGAAAGCCCAGTGACGTAACATTAGAAAGACAAAGAGGAGCAGGTTGCAAGTAAGGTAGGAAAAGCAATTGCCTAGTCAGGTGGATTTACTGCAAGATTTGAATAAGACTCGAACTAGAATAAATACAGCAGGTGACAAGAACAAGGAACTTGTGAGGATTTCAAATTTATGAGCATGATTAATGTAAAGAAGCTGAACATACAAGGACTTCAGCCCTAGGTCACCTCCAGGTTCCCAAGACTTTCTGAGCATCAGACTGTCAAGATTTTGTTACTGAAGTTGTGTGTGTCTCCAATAAGGTTTTAGAAGACAGGTCATTGTGCTTGCTTTCTGCTCAGCTATCTGAGCAGCTACTTTATCCTTTAACAACAGATTTCATATCTCTGAGTAGTCAACAGAAGTCAAGCAAACTGGGAAAAACTGTAAACTTTCAGCACAGATGTGTTGTATTTTTGTCTTTCAATAGGATCATTTTATTTTTAACCTTTTCCCTTTTGCCTTATGAGACATTGTTGACAGAAATATGAAGCAATCAAAAAAAAATGCATTTCTCAAATTTGTCATGGGGACTTTGAAGGAACTTGAGGCTTACCCCGAATCATGACAGCAGTGAAAAGGTTGGCCAGAGGCAGGAAAAAAAGAAGTCCAAACTTATTGACAAGGTTAAAATAAACTTCACAGTTGATTGTTTTGTTTTGATGCATGTTGAAATTTATAGGAAAGTACATTCCAGTGCTTCAGTATTTTTATCCACTAAAACCTTTAATTTAATTTGAATTTATTTAAAACAGATGCTGAAGATCTGAAAAGAGATTGGCCTGAACAAAAATATGAGTCAGGAATTTCTGAATTTAAGAATAATTTCAAATTTTCTCCTTCCTAAGGGTGAAACAATTTCTAGCTCTTCAAAGAGATAAACCAGACAGAAATCCTACTTTTCAGTTACCTGTAGTCTTCTGCTGGTTTTATTTGTCACATATTTGCTATGTCAGTGTATGAAGCACTCATTTATTCCTATCTTGTCCGTGTAAAAAAGCACTCTGGCACCTAGTGGCTGTTGATACTATGCAGTGTTGCATGATGTGGATACGCTGAAGCTACTGCCAAGCAGCAGTACGAGAACTAGCGTGCCTGTATCAGAAAGGCTAGGCAGCAGGTACAGTCTAGCAGCACATTAATGCCATTTAGGATCAGAGCCTACAAAGACGGTGCTTGCGGTTTAGGTATACTGCTCTCTCAGTGCAAGCTAAATATTCCCTTTAAAGATGCTATATTGAGTGATATAAATATGCTCAAACAGATTTTAAGATACATCCTTGATTTTGAAGAACCCTTCCTTTTGACTTCTTCCATCACTTTTATGAACAATGAATGAGCATGACAGTCGGAGTCAGAGTATGAGGGGTCATACTCTGAGCTCTCTCAATTGCTTCACATGTACTGTTAGCTGTGTAGAATCCTGCCTGAGAGCCTTTCAGTCTATGATTTACTGAAAGAAATTAATTTTGTGTTTTCATTTATGCTCTAATCCACTTTTTGACTCAGTTTCACCATCACAGTTTTCTTGCTAAAAGCAACATTCTGTTGTTCATTTAGTAGTCTGTTGCTCTTAGCAAATAGTTATATGTATAAATCATGGAAATATCTGCTAGTGTTAAAAACTGTTATTCTCTTCAATACTATCGTAGGTTGATTTGCCCTCTCCTTGCTACAAGTGATTACAATCTACTGGGGTTGTTGTAGTGGCAGCTGCATCACAGAAATGATTTGGACAGGTGCAATATGCCAATTAAAGCGTAAACAAACACAAAATGCTTAGATCCACTCCAGCAGTTTGATTTTTTTTTCTCAATCCTAAAGTTAATTTGCAATTAATTTGATACTAAAGCAGAAATGACAGATGATCTAATTGTTAATATGGTACAAGTTTAGAGAGACGTTAGAGTACTATTCTGGAGAACGGTTGCACATAATTGCTCAGATGTTCTGAACATATTTCATTCCCCCTGCTGCGCAAGGACTTCTGTTCCTGGATTTTCTTTCAATGATTTCCCCAGAAGTGGGATTAAAAGTAGAAACTTAATGATAATGAATTGAATTGTTCACATCTAGAGAGGGCTGATTGGCAGGATGCTGGAGACAAGAGATTCCCAATGATGGTTTAAAAAACAAATGTAACTGAATTACACAAAGAAAATAAGATAAACATTCATTAAAATTACAGTAAGAGACTGTGATTAATGAACAGATACAAGCGTAAGCAGTGCATATATGTTATGCCCTGAAAGACCTACATCCACTGGTATAATTAATAATTTTTAATTGTTTACTAAGTAATTGTTTGCTTAGCACTTCCCAGTTCCAAAGACATGAACTTGTTTTCCCTAACCAGATTTTATCTGTGACTACTAGGGAGTCATCAAAGGTATTGTAATTGGTAATGAAGTTCAGCCCACCCCTTTTTGGCGGGGGGTTGCCAATTTATTTTAAGTTATTCTGTTCAGGAAAGTCTTTAGAACTTGAAGAACTCTGCTCACTGTAAAGGAATGTTCCACATACCCATTTTCATCTTTTCAGTGCAAAATGTTACGTGTTGGAAAGTCAGAGTGTATAAACTGGTAAAAATAGCTATTTTTAATCTTTTGGCTTTGTTGGCTACAGAAGCTTTCTCAGCAAGAGTCTGGTCAAAAGACTCTGTTATATACTGTTGGAAATAAAATCCAACATAACTCTAGTTTTGAGTTTTGCCTAAGGACTTAAAATACGTTGAATTTCTTGAAAGTCATCAAGATACTTTGATTGCTATGGAAGCTCTAAATCCAGAACTAAGCTATAACTAGCATGAGAGAAGCAAGCTGACAAACCTCTATCTGTTCTTTGGTTCCAATGAACAAAATGGTCCAAGAGCTCCCAGTTATGAGTACATTCTATCTATGTATCTGCAATCATAGAATCATAGAATGCTTAAGGTTGGAAGGGACCTCTAGAGATCATCTAGTCCAACCCCCCTGCACATGCAGGGTCACCCAGAGCATGTGGCTCAGGACTGTGTCCAAGTGGGTTTGGAAGATCTCCAGAGAAGGAGACTCCATAACGTCTTTGGGCAATCTGTTCCAGGGCTCTGACATTCTCACTGTCAAGATATTTTTCCTTAAGTTCCTGTGGAAATGTTGGTGCTTCTGTTTATGGCCATTTCCTCTAGTCCTATCAGTGGCCACCACTGAGAAGAGGCCAACCCCATCCTCCTCACTGCCTCCCTTGAGGTACTTAGAGACACTGATCAGGTCTCCTCTCAGCCTCCTCTTCTCCAGGCTGAACAGGCCCAGCTCTCTCAGTCTTTCCTCATAGGGCAGATGTTCCAGGCCCCTGATCATCCTCGTAGCCCTGCGCTGGACTCTCTCCAGCAGCTCCACATCCCTCTTGAACTGGGGAGCCCAGAACTGGACACAGTGCTCCAGGTGTGGCCTCAGCAAGGGTTGAGTAGAGGGGCAGGATCACCTCTCTTGACCTGCTGGAGATGATCTTCTTAATGTACCCCAGGATCCCATTGGCCTTATTGGCCACGAGGGCACTGCTGCCTCATGGTCAACTTGTCGTCCACCATGGTGCCCAGGTCCTTCTCTGCAGAGCTGCTCTCCAGCAGGTCAGTCCCCAGCTTGTACTGGTGACAGGGGTTATTTTTCCCCAAGGGCAGGACCTTGCACTTGTCTTTGTTGAATTTCATAAGATTTCTCACTGCCCAGTTATCCAATCTGTCCAGGTCCCTCTGGATGGAAGCGCAGCCCTCTGGGGTACCAGCTACTTCTCCCAGTTTGGTATCATCAGCAAACTTGCTGAGGGAGCACTCCATCCCTTCATCCAGGTCGTTGGTGAATAAATTGAACAGGACTGGACCGAGGACTGACCCCTGGGGGACACCACTAACCACAGGCCTCCAACTCGACTTTGTGCCACCGATCACCACCCTCTGGGCTCTGCCATCCAGCCAATTCCTAATCCACCCTACCGTCTGCTCATCTATCCCACACTTCCGGAGCTTGCCCAGAAGGATGCTGTGAGGGACGGTGTCAAAAGCCCTGGTGAAGTCGAGGTAGGTGACATCCACCGCTCTCCCCTCATCCATCCAGCTAGTCAATCCGTCACAGAAGGCTATCAGATTAGTCAAGCATGATTTCCCCTTGGTGACCCTTCCCTTCCATGCTGACTACTCCTGAGCACCTGCTTGTCCTCCCCGTGCCTGGAGAAAACAGCCAGGATGAGCTGTTCCATCACTTTTCCGGAGATGGAGGTGAGGCTCACTGGCCTGTAGTTGTCTGAGTCCTCCTTCTTGCCATTTTTGAAGACTGGCGTGACATTGGCTTTCTTCCAGTCCTCCGGCACCTCCCCTGTTCTCCAGGATCTTTCAAAGATGATGGAGAGCGGCTTAGCTATGACATCCTCCAGTTCACACAGCACTCTGGGGTGCATCCCATCAGGGCCCATGGATTGGTGGATATCGAGTTTTCTTAGGTGCTCTCTGACCCAGTCTTTCTCAACCCGGGGCAAGTCTTCCTCTCTCCAGGCTTCTTCTCTTGTCCCTAGGGCCTGGGACTCTAAAGGGCTGCCCTTGGTAAACACTGAAGAAAAGGTGTTTAATAACTCTGTTTTTTCTGTATTTTTCGTAACCAGGGTACCCACCCCATCCACCAGCGGACCCACATTTTCCCTGATCTTCCTTTTGCTGTTAATATATTTGAAGAAGTTTTTCTTGTTATTTTTAACAACCCTTGCCAGATTGCGTTCCAAACGTGCCTTGGCTTTCCTTGTCGCATCCCTGCATTCCCTGACAATGTTCCTGTATTTCTCCCAAGGGGCCTGTCTTTTCTTCCACATTCTGTATACTACCTTCTTCTGCTTGAGTATTGCCACAAGTTCCTTGTTCATCCACGCAGGTCTCCTGCCCCCTCTGCCTGATTTCTTCCACACAGGGATGCACTGTTGCTGGACGTGGAGGAAGTGCTGCTTAAAAACCAACCAGTTCTCTTGGGCCCCCCTTCCTTCTAGAGCCCTAGCCCATGGGATTCTTCCAAGGAGGTCTCTGAAGAGGCTAAAGTTGGCCCTCCTGAAGTCCATGGTTGCAAGGCTCCTTACAGCCCTGCCTCCTCCTCTCTGGATCCTGAACTCCACCAGCTCACAATCACTGCAGCTGAGGCTACCCCCACCTTCACATCTCCAACAAGTCCCTCTCTATTTTTATTAGTACGAGGTCCAGTAGCCCACCTCTCCTCATTGGCTCCTCCACAACCTGCATCAAAAAGTTATCATCTATGCACTGCAGGAACCTCCAGGACTGTTTGTGCCTGGCTATGTTGTCCAATGATCAGAAAGAATGATCATAGCAATGGTCTTATTTTCTGCATCATGCATAACCCTTTTTTCTGAAAGAATGCTTAGCAGGCTGTCTGTAGCACCATACTGCTGTGTGTGAGTGCAAATGAACTGTAGAGGGGCTTGGAAGTATTTCTGTATCGACTGGCTATGTTGATAGGGAAGAACAGCAGGCTTGGGGAGAATGGCAACAAAAGATGCTTGTAAATTTGGAATCCCATTGCAGATACTCTAAAGGAGTGTAAGTGTCGCCTGGAATCCTTGAGACACTTGCCAAATGTGCTGGGTCACACTGACTACTGACAGTCGTCCATAACTTCTCTCATCAGCCACATCAAATGATTGTCAAGCCTTCTAGCTGTTGAGAGCACCAGCTGTGTTTAGATCACTGTAAGAAGTATATGAATTAAGGCAGAGGGTACTTTGCAAGTTGTCTTCATAAACTGTGTGTCACTGTCTGGCTAAAATCTGTGATGAGGATCAGTGTCTAGAGTGACATCATTCAGTATCATCAACATCATCATTCCCTAAGGTTGCCTTTCATGATGTTTTCACAGCAATATTAGCGGAAGGTAACCGGTGATGTGGTAGGATGGGGATGAGTGCTGGGACAGGGAGATGAGGAAGGACTGTCATGCTGAAATGCATGCGCACTGTACTTGTGTATTCACTTCTGTACTGAGAGGAACAGGCACAGCTTTGCCCAAAACTGCCATGACATGACATCATGAAACAGCTGTTCTGATAGCCAGAGCTTCTGTTGTGACACAAGAGGAAAATATCTATTACACTTTTTAGTTTTTTGTTGCTGTTTTTTGTTTTCTAATTATTCTTTCCTTAAAAGATCACTGCCTAAGAAAGTGGCATCTGCTCAGGGTGGATATTTTTAGTGTTCCCAAAACAAAATATAGTGTTTAGGTACGAGATCACCACTGACTGAGTAGGCAAATTCTATATTCCTTTTGTTTTTTTTTTTTTTTTCAAAATGTGACAAACTATGAAACTATGGAAATTCCACAAAACTTTCCATTTGAAAATGAACTCTCTTACTTCCACAGACACATTTTGTTCTCTTTGAAAACACATTTATTTTTTGTTCATAAGGTGCGTAATGAAGAGACTGCTGCTTTTTTTATCTTCTTTCTTCTGTAACTCAAAATGGCAAGTTTCAAGCATAGCTATTTCAGTCTCTTTCACACTACACTGAGAAATCCCATGAATATAGGAGAAGAAACAGAGAACTTGTAGATTTTGAGAGAAAAGAAACATCTTCTAGAGGATTGGGATAAAAGGATTATCTGATGTTTCAGAGTAAAACTAAAGAAAACCCCAAGTCCAGCAGAGTTGTGGAAGCTTTTCAGTAGAATTTTCCTTTTGTTTTGAATTTGGAAGGTTGCATAGGCATTCTTTTTATGTGGTACTTGCATATTTATTTATCTGCTAGAACGTGTGAATTTCACTTTTCTGTCCCATGTAACAGAGCATGTATGGTATATCTATTGTCTTAAAATATTTTTATTACAGTCTTTCTCAATTCACCACAAGCCCAGCAAAGTTCCTCTTCAGAGGTTCTCCACTATGATGCTCTCAGAGAAACAGGCACTCTTGTGACCTGTCCCTAATACTCTGAGGAGCAGGGAAAGTAGAGCATGGCCATGGTGTCTGTAATCTCAACATTTTTGATAAACTAGGATGTTTTTTAGCAAGTGCTAAAAACATGCACTGCCATCCGCCAAAGTACTGGACACACAGAGCAGCCCCAGGTGTGAGGAAGAGCAAATGTTATTGTTGAGAGTTTTCTCTGGTTTAATCTCATATTCATCAGTTACAGCTCATGAGTTGACTCTTAATGTCTTCAGTGTTTCCATGCTGATGTTCTACTTCTCAACCATAACGCAGTTTACATACTCCTTGATGTTCACAAGGGTCCTATTGTGGCCACAATCATTGCACAGGAATATTAAGAACAAGAAGATAATAGCATGCAAGTGGTTTCCCTGATACGACTTTTTAAAACAGTTAAGGGGATCAAAGTCTTTTCTTGAAAATGCAGATGATATTTGTCTGTCATGAGTAAAAGTAATATAATACTAACCAAGATGCTTTAGGAAGAAATTTATATAAAAAAAAAAAAATAAGATGTTGTTCCAAGCCACATCTACAAAAAATATCAGTTCACAGTGGAGTTGACTTGAACTAGAAAATTAAAGGACAAACTCTTCAGAAGACTTATGAAGAAAAATATTTGTTTTTGAGATGACCAGGCTTGGAGATCCAAAATTGTTTCTAATATGGCTGTGTAAAGAATATGCGTTTGCTGGTGGTCTACCTGAGCCTAACATGCCTTTCCAGTGTATCAACTGTTGTTTGAAACTTTATTGTTCTGAATTTAATAATTAAATGGAATGAGTAATCTTATGGGTTTTTGAGGCAATAGTGTCTGGGAGCCTTTGTAGTCCCACATAAATAAATCACACTCAGGCTAACTGTACATAGTATATACTGTCACTCTGCACATGTGCAGTAAATCCCATGCATTGCATAGAATAACTGAGCAATGCTGAATGTAGTGGATGGGCATGATTTATCTAAGACTTTATCTAACTAATTTTCCAGATGCCCAAGGAATTGAGTGTTTGGAAAAGCAGCTGGATGCCTTGAAAACCATGTTACTGCCTGATTGATGGGCTTTTGAGGCCCATTAAACTGAGGACTGAGCCCTGAGCTATATCACTATCCCAAAATGGCTTGAGGATTTTCAGGATAAATTAGTTGCAACAAGGTACTGCGCAAACTGAGCATAACATACTTTCTCTGATTTTGGCACAACTCAATGCAATCTCTTGTTTTGTTGAGGGAAATGGCTAGTACAAGGAGACTCCAAAATCCTCAAGAAAGAATTATTTAACACCAATAGGATCCTTGGGTCTCCTTTTAGGGTAAATCCTCACTTAGAGTGCACTGTTCTATTAACATAAAACCTGGACATCATCCAGGTGGACAGCAGAATGCCTTTGTTAAACACTGAGCTGTTGATTTACCAAGTGGGTTTCCTAGTACCGAAAGGAACAATAAGTCTCTCTCATGCTGCTAAGGTTCAGGGCAAAGTGGTGGGCATAAAATTTGAGAATGAGAACTAGATCATCATAGACTCATTACAGCTTTTTGCTGTGACCACACCTTAGCTTTTTGGATAATTTTTCTTGAATGTGCTACGGATATTCTAATATTTTGAAAGCAATAGATCATCATAGACTCATCAGGTATAAATCAGAATAAGTCCACTAAAGTTCATCTGATTTAGGCCAACTAAGACAGGAACTCAGAGGTTTTAATTCTCCATTGATTTTCAACTTTCCTGCTTATTTCTTTGTCTGAGAAGAAGATCTAAGTTATTATCAGGACAAGTGAGTTAAAAATGTTGATATTCTGGCATTCTATGCACAATCTGTATGTAATTATGTGCAAGCAGTAAGTGAGGTAAAAGAAGTAGAAATATGAGGCTCTCTTCTCTGGAATTCACTACAATAACCAGACTTTTTTTTTCTGGCCAATTTTCTTGATTCTTGTAGATATGCCACCATGGTCTTCTCTCATATTTATGCTGATAATAGAAAGTAAAAATGTGTTTTGCTTAGGAACTTAGTTAAAAATATATTTAATACATTTTGTTGTGCAAAACAAAGGTAAAAATTTGCTTTCGCTAAACTTTCTGGCTTCATCTCATACAGACAAGCCACTCCCTCTGCTGGGGATATTTCTACAAACTGCTCTGTAAATGAAAAGGATGCTATGTTTTTTTTTTCAGTGAAATAGTGGAAGTTCTTCTAAAATCAGACAAAATATAAGCAGTGTTATCAAGTACAAAAATTTCTGAAGAGGCTTTATGCTTTATGGTGATGGTTTTAAGATATATACTTCATCCAGAGAAAGAAGAAAAAAATCTGAAGTTTTCTAAGGTATCTGTTTTTAAGTATTTTGCTTTTCACATGCTCATAGGTTTTCAAAGATAACTAAGATAATGGATAATCCTGAAGAAAAAAGTTTTCCATTTAGCCACCTATTAGGTTTAGCCTGGGAAAGAGCTCAGCTTTAGTTCATTTTCAGCTTTTATGTAGTTAGTGACTGGCCTTTTGGATAAAAACGGTTGATTCAAAAGAATATATCTATCAGAATGCCAGGAAATGTTTCAGCACACGCATATACACTTATATACGTACAAACACACACACAAATATATGAATATTTAGGTTCCTCAGTCAAGCTGAAAAAGTGAAAAAAAAATGTATTTTTAAAAAGTGTGCTTTAAAAAGTGCAGAAACAAGGCATGATCAGATTATCTATCCACTGCATTTCTGTTCTCACTTAATACTGTAATATTTCATTTGCCTGTATCAAGAAAATCTGAAAGAAGGGTAGATATTTCAGAGACAAAGATCCTACAAGTTTTATGAAAACTGTTATCTGTGTGAAAGGAAGAGAGTCTAATCAGGGCTGCTACTGAAGGCAAGGGAGCAGACCTGATCCCTCATGCATAGTGTTTGGCAGCTAGGATTCCTATCAGGCTGTATGACTGAGCAGATCAAACCACACATATATGACTGTAGACTAGTCACAGCACTTATATTTTCTTTCTGGGTAAGAGTACCATTACAAAATGAAGGCAAATTGGTACTGGCAGGTAGAGGGGATAAAGTATGCAATGTGATAGGGAGTAATGACACTTCAGTTCTCATTTTTTGTGGAAAAGCTTCCTTTAGTTTCCAATTGCATCAAAGTCAAAATAAATGAAGCTTAGAAAAAAAAAAAATTGAAATAATTTGTTTTGAAAAGATAAATGTGAATTTGCTGTTTTTTTCTTTTTTTTTTTTTCCCCCAAGTTTGTTTGCAGATTTCTTCCTTAATTCAGAATACCTGGATATAGTCAAACTGTTAGGTTGATTTTTTTTTTTTGATTTTTGAAGAAAAAATCACTAGCCCAGTAGTTAGTTTCTTTACAGTGTTTTTATTGTTTTAGTTGCAATTTGTTTAAGAGGACAGAATAAAACCACTACATAAAGGCTGAATTCTTACAGCCTTATATTGAAATACTATTTTCAATACAACAATTTAAATAAAGTGTAGTCTTTGAATTAACCTGAATTGTGCAAAAACTGGAGTGGCAATTGCAAGAGCAGGTTAAAGGGCACTTGTCTGCTTTTAAATTTCTACAGGCTTCATTCACTTCTTGCATGGAATGGTAAGTAACAAAGGAAATTCTTCAGGCAGAGGTACAGTGATTTCACACCCCTACTTGTGACTATTTATGAATGAGTAACAAGCATGCATGTTGACATCCAACTTAAAAAAGGAAAAATAGTACAAAACCAGAAATCACTATCCATGAAGCAATTTTAAGCTGAAATTGTGGGATCATGTAATGGTCAAGACATTCAAAAAATATTCCGTTAGATTTTTGGAAAGCTTGTGTGGACAGACTATATGAGAAAGTTGTGTAAGATTAGACTATATAGCAGTCAAGTAAATTGCTAAAGTAAACTCAGCTTCATGGAAGACCTTGTGTATCTAAGACTTCATTAAAATTGAAATTGGAAAATTGAAGCAAAAATATGTCATGACTTTTGGGACCTATTACAATTAGCTTCTCTAATTTAGCTCTCAATTTAATACGCATTTCTGCATTAAAAAGTCTCCTACTATAAAATTCAAAACCATGAAGCAGTAGCATAAGGATGTTGTGGAGTGTACATAACTCATAACTCTGCACACTAATTCATGAAGTCCAAATTTTGCTGTTATTGACCCCTCATTCTAGTGGAATTCTTGCAGAAACTTTTCACTCTTGCTGATTTATTCTAGGAATGTACATACCTCTATTTCAAACCCCTTTATTAGTACTTTGACATATAACATGGCTTTTTTCAAATGTTTGATGCAATAAGGCTGTGCTACTTTCCCATGTCCCCAAATAAAATCGAAGGTTTCAAGAAACAGCATAAAAGGATCAGGGAAATCTGGATCTGGTAAAGCAGTCTTCCCTGAAGTCAGAAAACACTAAAGAATTTTTACAAATGTAGTTTTATATTATTCTACCTTGAAAGAAAGAAGAACTGCTAGAAATTTTTGCCATGCAAAATGGAACATGCTGGTAGTAATATGATGAGCTAAGTTAGAGGGTTTAATAAATTCAGAGAACGTAAAACTGATAAGTGTTGAAGGTAGGTCAATGTGTTCTGCCTGCTGAATGTACAGCTGCTACTTCAGTAAATGCAGCGGTCACTCTTCCTTCTCTCCTGTGGCTCTTCCAGGTGTTTCAGTGAATGCAACATCTGGAGGATAGAGCACAGTCTTACTCAGGTCATCTATTGTTCTGTGGATAACAAATGAAGTCCTGTCATTTTAACTGTGTATTTGCTGGAAAATTAACATTAAAAATTACAGAAACAAAGGTGCTGAATAGTTCCCTGACGAAAACCATCATATTAAATTTAAAATTATAACAATGTTCTTCCATTTAAGTGGAATTTTGGAGAGGCTGTCTTGCATAGGAACTGAATCAGAGCTTGTGCCAGTTCACAGTAATTCACAACTTCACTTTCATTATTTTCCCCTTTGTCTGTTTGCTTACAAAGGCTTTATCAGATGCGTAACATAAAGTATGGCTGCCTGGTAAAGTGATTGTGCTAAGAACGCAAAATATTGCAGTTGCAAACCCTTCCCCCTCAAAAAAAAAAAAACTCTAAAAACATATTGATCTTTTCATGTATTTTAGGAATATCCTTGTTTTATTTTGATGCAATATGAATAATTTTTACTGATTTTGTCTGTTCAAATGGAGAGGTCCTGAGTGATTACTCTTTAAAATATCTGTATACTTAAACATGTACATATCATATCAACTAGCTACCTTATCTGATCCTTGAAGGATTCCATGAAACAGAAGAATATAGTCCTAATAATCTACAATTAGTTTATTTTTAAGCACAAAGAATATAACATTGATAATGGAGGCAAATTTTACTGCATCCTCCAGGAGAAGCATTCATAAAATATTTACTTTTCCTACACTAAATCTGGTTAGCTCCATAACTTCAGGTAATCCTACACACAATGGAATTCTAGCTCTGAAGGATATTGAGATAAATTGGGACACATCTCTTTCTGTCTTTGGTCTTTGGCACATGCACACATCACTCAAATTATTCCATCATTAAATAAAATGGTCTGGGTTTATTTTGCAAGCAAAATTTTGATAACTCTTCTGGATTGAAAGGAGCAAAACTGATCATTCAAGATTTGAAAAATGAAACACTGGTGTTTTGTAATTCAAAACTGAACATATAGAATAGAATCATAGAATCATAGAATGCTTAAGGTTGGAAGGGACATCTAGAGATCATCTAGTCCAACCCCCCTGCACACACAGGGTCACCTAGAGCAGGTGGCACAGGACTGCGTCCAAGCGGGTTTGGAAGATCTCCAGAGAAGGAGACTCCTCTGGGCAGCCTGTTCCAGGGCTCTGTCACCCTCACTGTCACGAATTTTTTCCTTAAGTTCCTGTGGAACTTTTGGTGTTTCAGTTTGTGGCCATTTCCTCTAGTCCTATCAGTGGCCACCACTGAGAAGAGGCCTCACTGCCTCCCTTGAGGTCCTTATAGACACTGATCAGGTCTCCTCTCAGCCTTCTCTTCTTCAGGCTGAACAGGCCCAGCTCTCTCAGCCTTTCCTCATAGGGCAGATGTTCCAGGCCCTGGATCATCCTCGTAGCCCTGCGCTGGACTCTCTCCAGCAGCTCCACATCCCTCTTGAACTGGGGAGCCCAGAACTGGACACAGTACTCCAGATGTGGCCTCAGCAAGGGTTGAGTAGAGGGGCAAGATCACCTCTCTTGACCTGCTGGAGATGATCTTTTTAATGCACCCCAGGATCCCATTGGCCTTCTTGGCCACGAGGGCACACTGCTGCCTCATGGTCAACATGATGCCCAGGTCCCTCTCTGCAGCATTACTCTCTATATATGCTCTCTCTATATATGCAATAATGATGCAAAATTACATCCTACCTTCAAAAACACTGTAATAGAAATATATTTCTACAGTTAATGAAGAGTAGAAGCAAGTGGAGTCCATATTTTTATAGCTGATGAAGGGCAGAAGCAAGTGGAGTTCTATATTTCAGTACATCTCCCAAGTCTGTGTATATTTTGCATTGAACATTTATTTTGTGAAATGAATAGAGACCACTGGGAGCAGGGACTCTCTTTCAAACCAGTAAACATACTTTGTTGCCTATCTCCATTAATTTTGCATGTTATTTTTGTGTAGTTTTTGAATAAGACCATAGAAAATGTCATGAGAGCATTTTGACCAAGCAGCCATGAATCTTTAGTGCTGAATACAGCCCTTTCTGTGGGCTTAGGCATCTTGTGGGCAGACTTCTCAGATTAAAAGCATTTTTAAGGGACTAATTCAAACAACCTCATGCTAAGCATAGGCAGCCATCTTCACCAAGACCATTGCTCATCTGTTATTGGATGTGCAAAGGAGTAAAGTACAAAGGTGCTTAGATAAATATGTCTGCTGCCATTTTAGACATTGCAAAATTTTCTGGAATATCTCTAGCAGTCACTGAAGAAGGTGCAAGTCAACATTAAGCTCTGTCAGCTCTGACTACCTGTCAGCCATGCCTAAACATCTCAAATATGTTTATTGCTTGTTTGTCTAGTTATCTGAGTTACAGAGAAGACAATTTCTGATGAATCCTATTTACCTATAGACTTTCAGCCATGTGTGTGGATAACTCTTAATCTGGTCTTGCTGACCAAGTTTCAACATAATCTTGGTTTTGCCTTTAATTCTCTAAACTTCACACAACTGTGACTTCATGTACTTTAGTAAATTTTTTCAGACCTAGCTATAGATATTATGATTTGGACTGCAATATCTTTTTGAGATTTTATGCTAAAGTCAAATAGCAGGACAGACACAGAGCTAGAAGGGTAACTTAGATGTTCTACGTTATAGTGTAAGATAGTAGCTACTTTTATTTATTATAGTTTCATTGAACTAACACAGGCTAGAGCTCTACTCTTTCTTTTACTCAGAGAATGAATTATCATGTTTTTGTTGTTAAACTGACAATATATATGATCTAAACAATGTATTCCTTGTATAAGTGTCAGTAATTTTTTAAACAGTCTGTTAGAAAAGCAGATGCATGTTTTTTTTTTTTTCATTTTGAAATATAATACAGTCAGCTGTTGGCCTCAAGCTATACTAGGATTTAAAATAGGAACTACTTTGAAGCAACATGAAGTTGCACCCAACCTCCAGGTTATTAAATGTGTTTTCTCTCTCTGGCTTCCTAAATATATCTCATTGTTTAGTGGAATTCTATTTTATTCTATTTAGTTGCAGGCATTCAACTGGACTTCCTTTAGAAATATAATATGACTTATGCAATACTTCAAAAAACACGAAGTAGATTATAGGGACATAATATTTTTTACTTCCAGATCACAAGCAGGAATAAATTTATGAGCAAAAAAATACTTTTTTGCATGGGTCATCTCAGGAAGCTGAATGCTAGAATTAGGCTTCTGTCTTCTAGGACTTTCATTCAAATGCAGCTTGAGCTTGTGCAATTCATATTCAAAAATAACCTGTTGATTTAAAAGAAGTTGGTAAATAAACATTCCAGCAAGTCTGGCTTTCCAATCAAAGTAAAATATTCTCAAAACTAGAATCAATCGATGAAATTGGCACTTTCAAAACTGAGCATCTAGATATGAAGGATAAATATTTTTCTGAAACACAAAAGCAGAAGTATTACCCAGAACTTTCCTTGTTACCCTTTTACTGAATTTACTTAAGTTCAGCTCATGTCCCCTCAGATATACTTAGTTTATCTAGAAGACTCTGGAACTATAGCTATATTAAATAAATTCTATTGTAAAAGCATTTGTATACTATGGAGGCACTAGCCATTAATTCACAATAAAAGACAAGGAATATATTCCATATAAGTGTGATAGATATTGCTATAACAGTATCACTTTGGAAAAATAAAAGAAAAACAGAATCAAAAGGCCTAATCCAAAAAGGAATCTTTCTATTTAAGTTTGACTGATGATAAAGACAGCTCAACTAGGACAGTTGCAGGCATGTTGGTAGGACAATAAGAAGCAGGAAGAGAAAGAGGAAGATGCATAGCCATTCTTTGCTTTGTATTTGTTCCATAGATAGAAAGCTTCAATTTCCAGTGCTGTCAACTTATCTTTTTTTTTTTTTTTTTCACTTCCTCTGTATCCAACTAAAAAGCCTTTAAAAGGGTATGTTACATTATTCCAATCTACGTTTTTTTTTCATGTAGGCTTGCTTCAGAATGCTAATAACTTCTCCCTCTGCTACACTCCAACCCCAAGCAAAATCAAGTTACAGCAAGTAATGACTTCAGAATGAAAGTTTTATTTTCACACACAGCCAAAATGAGATATATTGCACCTGCACAAATGATGTTTCCTGTATTTTATGAAATTGGAAGGCAGCCAATTTGTACAGGGTTTCTGTAGGTGTGCGGTTTTTCACACACCTCTTCCCAGCACCACCTGCTTCAATGATTTGGGTGTTCCCCTCAGGTAGGTCACAATTTAAAACATGTTAGTACTCAGATTGGCCACACCCAGAGATAATACACTCATTTTGACAACGGTTGCTTTATCCAAATATGACATAGTGATCTATGTTAGTTATTTTAGAACTTTGCATGACTGTATTTGTTACTGGGTCCCAGGGGTATCTGGTACTATTATACCGAGATTCTAAAAACATGACACCGGATCCAATCAGATGATAAGCAAAGCCATTTGGATTAAAGGAATGGGAGGCTGAATGAGCCTAGAAGTCCAGTTAGTCCATTATCTTGTCTGTTACATCAGGTACTGAAAAGAAAAGCTCAAGGAATGCTGCAGAGGTCTGTAAATTTATTACCCTAAGGTGCTAAAGTACATAGGTAGGGTGGTATGTGGGAATCTAGCAAACAGTGAAGATGCTTTTCCACCTCACACAACAAACTTCATTTCCCACTGGCGTCAACTCACCACCTTCTGCAGCTGTTTTCTTGCATAAAAATAAACTTAATCCAGCTCCATACTGGCAGGTCTGTCTATTGGAGGAAGGGGCAGTTAGAGTGGGGGGGAGTAGGTGGATGAGGGATAGGGGGAAAGATTCAGTGCTAGTAAATTGTCTATTTTTCTGCTTTAAGCAGCTTTTGTTTGGTTAATTGGTGCCGTAGGCAGATAACCAGTTTTCTCCTGTGGAGGGATTAGCAGAATTCCACTGTTGAGATGTTCTAATTGTTAATTTGCATGCTTGAGAAAGATCATAGTTGTGATTGTGAAACCTACCAGGGTTGAGGTTTTTTTGCTTAGAGTAGGGAAAATATTTTTTGCACTTATTAATATCTACACAGTATCAAGCACTGGACAACATCAAAAACAGTTATGAAGCATATTTAAAGAATCCCTATTTCTACTTTTTGCAAGCAGTTTATGTCCAGCTCCTTCTCCAGGAGAAGTTAGATAAAACCTATGCCTGAAAGCCATGTAAAAGCTTTCAAGATCACAAAGGATTGCTGGAGCATGGCAATCCCTGCTTCTGTCACTGTTCTCAGTTCATATGCCCTAGGAGTTCCCCTTCATCATCTTTACCCTTCTCTTCATAACGAAAAATAAAATATAGATGAATTCTTAACATCAGTTTGAGGTAAATTCATGAGATACTTTGAAGTCTTCATATGAATTAACAGGTCTGATAAACCTATGTGTGTATGGGGAAAGGGAGCCTAATCTTCAGAAATGCCTGGCAACTCATCAGAAACTTGCTAACTGCCTTATCAGACTGGAATTTTTATCTCATTTAGTTAACTTGGACTAAAACCTTTTCCACAGCTAACCAGCATTTCTGGAAAATGCAAGAGAAATTTCAATTACTTTTTTAGGAGAATTTTGTGATGATTTACTGCTTTGCAAAGATATGTGGCACCAACCTAGTCCTCAGATAGCATAAATCACTGTTAATTTTTATTCCTTCATTACTCCACTCCTTGTGCTCTATTAGCATACAGATAATGACAGGAGAAAATATTGTCTTTTGAATTTCTTACAGAAAAGCTCTGCTCCCTCATGGTCTGTGGAGCTTCACTCCCTGTGCAAAGGGAATGCAAAATGTCCTCACATGAAAAGATTTTCTACTAGTTTAGTGGAGTTTAGTGTTTTTCTTCTCTGCCCTTTCAGGGTCTAAAATGAGAAATCAAAATTTCTGCAGAGTTAACTCCCTATGATCTATGAAAGGGTGTTATAATCACTGATTTGAGTGAGGAGAATATACTATTCCTCCACTAAATAACATTTGGCTAATGACATACTGGTGAGCACTATTAACAAATGCATTATTTTAGCTGACTAAGTGAAATAGAAAGGAGACCTAAGAGTAGTGGCTTGAGGGAAGGTATTCACCATGCCTTCCAGCTGCTGGATGTTTAGAGGGCAAAAGAATGTTTAGATGGACAGTTAACAAACTATTGGAGATTCTCTCCCAGGCTCTTGGACAATGTTATGTTGGTCTAAGAAGTAGCATCACTTGGATTATTTCTGGTAAAACTCAATACTCCCTGAAAAATAAAAATGATGTGAGTGATCAGTTACTGTGTTATAGTTTATGCTGTTTTAGCAACCCAATACTTCTACTCATATTGAGACTGTTCGCAGGACACCATTCATGAGATCATTTCCATAAATGAGGAATTTGTCCTAACAATAATATCCTATTAGGTGGATGATCTATAAAGCAGAATGTTTAGTTGATCCAGATGTGCAATATCAGCAAAGGCCAACCACCCCCCTTCAAAAAAAAAAAAACACACAGAGAAAATGCTGTGAGTATCTACTCTAGTCCCTGTCTGTATTGCTAGGGCTTTGTCCAAAATGAAAATGCCTTGGTAGCCAGGGAGCTGAGGAATGCTGTATGATGTGTGTGCAAATGAAAATGTTCTCTTACAATTTCTAGGCCTGCATGCTTTGATTTGAAAAATTGGATAAAACTTCAGATTTCTGAATCTATTATTATTTCTATATTATGCCTTTGAAGCCTGTGCATCTTCTGTGCTATAGCTCTGATATTGTCACACTAGGACAGATATTAGATACAGATATTATATATTGACAGGGCATCTTAGTTAATAGTATGCAAAATTGTAGGAATTAGAATAGTATAAATAGGAAAAAAAAATATAATCTTGAAAGCCAGCTTTGCTTGTTCACTGACCATGATAATCAGGCACAGACTATTTTAATGGACTGTTTGTAGATCAGAAGTAGCACTGGGCCTCAGAAGTCAAATTAGAGTGGTCCCAGAATGCAATGTATGCAGTTTACTGGGTCACACCAAAAAACTTCATTAGTAGTAAAACATGTCAAAATTAGTCACTTAAGAATGTAAACAGCCCCAGAAACAGGAATGAGCAGGCCTCCAGCCATCTGCTTTGTGTGTTAGTCCTGCTTTTTCACTGTAGGCACTGATTTTTGTTCACTCAGCCAGATGATCGTTGTCTTAGATTCAGCTGAATGTCCCAAAGTAGCAGAGAGCTGGAGATGTCAACAGATTGCTATGCCTTCCGGTAGGGGCATAAGTCTCTTCGCTCAGCAGGGAGGAGCAACATCAACAGCTGGTACATCCCAGGACCTCTTTTCCATCTTCTCTTCTCATTTTTGCTACAGATGTGAGAAGCAAACGATCTTGTCATTATTAGCAAAGGCACCCTGGTGTAACTTTACACTCTTTTTAACTCGTCAGTGACAAACCGCCCTCCCTCACTCTCCCTCTCTCCCTCCCTTCTTCTCTCCCTTTATCCCAAAGTCCCCTCTCTCTTCCCACTCTGATTTTTGCTATTATAACATTCTGACCATGCCTTTGAATTTGTTTAGGACATATAATTTTCATAGGAAATTATAATTTCAACCTATATGTGTGTATGTGTATGCTATATATATATATATATATATATATATATGGATATATGTAGATATATACACATACATATGTACATAATATGTGCATATATACACTTATTTTACACACACACACGCACACACACACACATATATAGTGTATATTTGCCAGTTCTGTACCAACTGACTTCTACAGCCTGAATATTCTTTTTATGAGGCTAGATTGATTCTGGTCTATATATAAATTTAGATGATGTTGATAAAGATTTTTAAAGCTATGTTATAATTAAAGTCATGCAGAATGACACAGAGATCTGAGACAGAAGGAATTAATTGCTTTCATTCCTTCCCCCCCAAAAAAGGCCAAAAGCCCGTAAAATATACACTAGCCAAGCAACCAGAAAACAAAGGCTAAAATGCTTTATCAGAAGAAAATGTCAGCAAACTTCTGAACAGCAGTGCCAGTATCAACTGCTAGTTTATATGAAAGAGTCAGGAGGGGATTAGGCAATTGCGTGAAGAACAAACCAATGGTTTTCAAAAATTTAGTATTCGGACAGTAGTCATTTAATTAAACTGTTTGTTTTAGTATTTCTGAGATTTAATGGAATTTCAGGAAAGATTAAAGGGAGTGACTGGAAGATAAAGTATAATATAGATACAGAAAGCTTTAATTTCTGCACTAATGCATACTATTTCAAAAGTGTTGTCAATCCCATCAGTAGAATAATAAAAAAAATATATGGATGTTCTACCCATAATATTGCTGGTGGAAAAATCATGCTAACTTCAACACAAATTCTAGATAGTATTGTCTTTACTGTATAGCCATGCTTAAGAGATCATAGCAACCAAAGTGAGAGGAAATGTGCTATACCAGAGATGCAAAGTCACTATACAAATCATGTATAGAGAAATGAATGGCATTGAGAATTGACATAGTGGTAATTTTATTTCCCAAAGAAAAATGCAAATTGATAGACATCCTTGCATCAAAATAATGAATTAGTTAAAATCATGAAAGTTAGTTAAAAAATAATATTGCAGTATATCTACTAACCACTGGGAGTCAAGTAGAAATATTTCATAAGAATATGGAGTATTCCATATTCGAGCTTCATCTCCCTTTCAAGATTCTGGATAATAGAATACCCTGGAAAGAGGGTATTAAACTTAATAGGACCCTGATATGATCAAATATATGGCTCTTTCTTTATTCTGTGGGAGTCACATTACCTCTATTTCTGGACTTAGATACCATGCTGGTCTCCTAGACAAAAATTAGGTTTATTATCAAATATCAGAGACACATAGATGAAAATTTTATTCTCAGCTATATGCCCCAAAAATGAGAGTATGTCCTTCTGCCTTTGACAGAGAACATGACTATGTGCAGAAATGTGGCTAAGATCCATTTATCAGGCCATCCATAACAAGGCTATGGAAGAAGAAGGGACCAGCTGGTCAGTGAAGTTCTTTAGTGTTTTAAGAGTCTTGATTCTACAGGGGGTTGAGAGGATATCTAAACTACATCCTCTGGGTTAATCATAAATGTCATGGACACTTTAATGAAACCGCTGCCAAGATAACATGGGCACTTTATATAAAATAGGTTGTCCTCTCACCTCTTCCCTGTTAAAAATCAGCTCACTGTGCAAAAAGAGGTGAAAGATTTATGAATTGGAAAGATAGCATGTGAAGGTGAACATAGTTCGGTGATAATGGTGGGCAGTATACTCAGTAATACAGTAGTGCTTTGGGTCAAAATGACTTAGGCATCAACTTATGCCCCTGTCTTCTTGGGTCACTATTATGACACATCTCTTTTTGCCAGATGTGCTCCTGCTTAAAAACTTTGGACTTTCCAAACCCTTTGCAGTCAGTGAGGATGTATGAAAAAAATATTATGCACAGAAGTTAGACTCCTATCTGCCTTGTGGCCTATAAGAAAATTTAATTAATAGTACCATTATATCTAATACTAAAATGACATGACTTTTTTTCATTAAAAGTTCAGGTGACATTGCTCATTTCAATGCTTCCAATGCTGTTTTTTCAGTGATTAGGCTGCTCAGATGTGTGAGAACAGAGCTTTTTCTTCCTGTTTCTATTCTTAATTCTATAATGAACTTGCTTTGGTAGGGTCAACACCTACTAAATTTTAGTATCTCCTGAAAATGAAGTAATCCTGGAAAAAAATAAAATAAAATCAGATATTCTGAAAAATGTCTGTCTGTGACAGCAGGAAACATGTCAGTAACAATTTTGTTACTTGTTGCTGTTATAATGAAGTCACCAGAAAACTTTCTATAATATAGTGTACTGTGTTTCTTCTCTAAGAAGAAGCAAACTAGTTTAATCTGGCTGGTATTTTTCCAAAAGATTTTTGTAGACAGAGACATTACAGAGGTTGGCGATGGAAGGAATAATTTGTTCCTGCACAAAAATGTGAACAAATCCATGTTCCAGTCAAGTATAACCGCAACAAGTCCCACACACTTCCTGTCCTGCCATCTTATCCCCCATATCATTTATCAGAGGGCTGTCTACCTCTCAGTGTGCTTACCCAGGACAGTCTGGTAAGGAAAAGGTGTCTTTTTACTCGGATAACAGAAGAAGAAGGGTAATAGAAAATATATAGAGATTAAGCTGAGTTCACTTTTGAAAAAAGTGATATATTCACTTTTGAAAAAGGTGAAGAAGCTTTTGGTGGGAAACAGGAATCTCTGACAGTCTTTCCTGGTAACATAGAAGTGGCTCAGGTCTTCAAGAACATGATCATCATTGCTATAGGCATAGATTAAACCATTCATTGTTATTCAATTACTTTGTTTTGTTTTCTTCCTGCTAAGAAAATAAGGCAAAATGGGCATATGTATGGCAATAATTCTTAAATTCAGACTTACTCAAAAGACAAGAAAGCTAAGTTCTTTAGGAAAAAAAAAAAAGATGCTTTGCAAGATATCGTCTTTATATAATGTGTAATGAGTGCTGGTTAATGGAACTTCATTTAATGTAAAATATCAAACAGTTTTTATAAATGCAAATAAATACTGTTTATATTTTGTCTACTTTCTTCTTCCAGTTTAGTTCTGCTCCATGAAATGCATCCTCATCTCTTTGTATTTCCTGCCTAGGTACCAAAAAACAGTCAATCTGGTAATAAATATGCAGCAGTGCTTAGAAGTAAGAAGATTTGTGAAATGTTTATTGGGAAAAAATAATGCAGCAAATAAACTACACTGGATCAGAATAAATTGTTGATATCAAGTAGAAGCATGCTTCTGTCCAAAATGAACATGCCCCATATGACAGCTCCATTATATTAAAAAGTATAAAATGGGAGGTTCATGCAGTGTGATGCAAATCATGGTTCTGCTTAAGGATGACTTCAGAGTAGTAAATTATGATCTTGTTTAAACTGTGATTCATCTTGTAAGACAGAAATGATCCTGGGTGCTTCAGAGGCTTAGGTTAAAGCATACTTCTGCTTGAAAATTTTAGGTTTTGTTTCTTTTTTTTTTAGGATTAGCATAACGCTCTTATCTTAATTATAATATGCCACTGTCACAGTGCATGTTGCTAGGAATTAGACTCAATCCTTTGAAGAGAGAAGCCAGATGTTTTTTTATTTGTGTGGGTTATCTGTAAAAGCACAGAACTGTGCAGCAGCCAGTCTACTTAGTGTAAGGTCAAGTACCTGATAACAACTGGTACTGGGTCAATTTTGTCTCTAACAGCACACATCAGATGCTGCTAGCGTAGGTAAAAACTGTGTTGATGAAGGCAACCAAAGAATCCTTTACTACAACATCTATTTCTTTCATAAATTATTTACTGCTACGACTTGCTTAGCCTAAACAAGAAGTGTCATAAAACATCCAGACTAGGCAAAAACGTTGCATGGTTAAGACTCCATGTGGGGCACAAACTTCTAAGAGCAGAAGCCGCTGGGCCTTCCAGTCCCCAGTCCCTCGCATTCAGCAGAGGGAGGATGCAGGACTCGGAGCCCCAGCAAACAGCTCCCTGCTGCTCCGCTTTGAACACCTCTGGGCAGTTTGCCTTCTCAAGTTGCCATTTTCTTCTTCCCTTAGGGAACAGTCATTGCTTTTAGTTAGCTTCAAAAATGCCTCCTGGGACCTTTGTCAGGATGTGTATTAATATGGCAATTGCACTCAAATGTCAGCAGAGAAATCAGAAGCCCTGCAGACTGTTCTGCCTTGGAACCATCGTTACACATGGCTTGTGTTTATAATCCACATATCCCACAAGAATATCTACTTATCCCACAGGTTCTACAAAAAGAAAAACCTTTCAGAGGCCACAATGCAGAGAAAATATATTAGAAAAATATTTAATTTATTTGCATTTGATTTAAGAGGTAGAAACTAAAAGGCTGCTGTTGGCTGTTTTTTTAGTTTGCACTTTAACACATTCAGCCTTCAATACAGTTTAGAAACCTCAATACTGTGCAACTAATGACTTTCTTTTCTTCATTTTACTGTGATAAAATTGACCACACTAAAACCAATTGTAATAATATCTCAGGTGCTTGACCCAAGGGAAGCTTAGATTCCTTAGAGGGATAGGATAAATGATATATTCATAAGTGTTTTGTTTTGTTTTGTTTTGTTTTTACAATAAAATGTCTGATTTTTTCTTACTCTGAGCTCATGGCTTCCTTTCAATAATAGACTTCCCCTTGTTGCTGAAATTAACTTTTTTCTTTTAATCTGTAAACATCTCCTATCCTTAGAAAGACAGTCTCCACCCAGGGAGAGAATGGGGGTGATAAGGGACAATTAGACTTGATCTTCTAATTTCTCTGCCAGAACTGCACAAGCAACCATCAGAAAAAGAGAAACACAGAGGACAGGCCTATCCTCTAAACCTTTGTTGGATTATATGCTCATATCGTTTTTTTTTGTTCTTGGTTGATGTATGAGGACTTACAGTGCTATGCTCAGGCTTATGCAAGTACCCTTTTGACAGGCCTGGGAAAGTACACAAAAGTACTATTTTCTGCTTATCTAGCTCTTTCACCTAAAGCAATATTCAAGTTGCTTCAGACTTTTATTTGCAAGAATTTCTTCAAAAAGTAAGAACAATAAATAAAAAAAAAACTGAAAAACTTTCAGTAAATAAATATGAAAAATGGATTTTTTTCTTCTCTAGACACGCATTTAAAAGTAATAAAATTCAGAAAAATAAAAAAATCAACAGATTATAACAAAATTGCCTGGTCCTTTGCTTTTTAATTAGAACATTATCCTACCATTCTTTTCTTTTTCTTCTTATTAATCTTTACCACATTCTCATACTTTTCCTGTCTTGTCCCTCCTTTTTGTCTAAAAGCACTTCTCTCGTTTTGCAAAAAAAAAAAAGTCTATGCTTACATATTTGAAAGACATTAAACTTATAGAAATTTCATTATACAGTGTTTACAATTCAAGAAGCTAGACAGCTTTTAAATTTGTATGAGCAGCATATGGGTGGACACTCTCCCTAAGGTTTTTTTCTTTTAATTCATTCTGTACATAATCCATATTTAGAATTACTGCTTTGATACCAAGCACTCTATGAACTCACTGAAAAATTAAATAACCACATCTGTAAAGAAACTGTAAACAGCTCCAGTTGTAAAATAAAAATAAAAAATCTGAATGCTGCATTTTTATAAGAACGGAATATCACTGTAAAAATATTCAGCCTTATAATCAATAAACATAACCTTCCAGTATGTTATTATAGCTTCATTTGTCTTCAGGTTTTACTTGTAAGCACTGTTGGCTGCATGGCATGAAGGTCATTTTATGGAAAGTACACATATCAGATGTGACAAAGGTAATGTGCTAGCAGAGTATCTGTGTTTCAAGAAAAATGCTAGAATAAGATACTGCACTGAAATAAATAAATCTAAAACTGCATTAGCTTTTACAAATGTTAATTTGAGGAGAATTTTGTCTGAGAAACAATAATTATTGCCAGTTTCTATCCTATATTCTATTAGTTTTGTTAACCTGGTGTTTTGCATTTTAAGAAAATGAGAATTTCCTCTGTGCTTCATAGGAATAGCTTCATAGGAATAGCATAAACTTCCCAAGCTGAGCTATTTGTTCTCACATGTTTATCCAGCACAAAGAACTATGATTTTGGGGAGGGGTTGTTTTTCTTTTCTAACATGCTAGTCACTTAAAACACGTCAGCATTTGGAAACTAAGCAGCTTTGCTAGATATCTGGGTGAAGTATCTCAGCTAAGTGTATCCAGTTTAGTATCAGAATCTGAAGAGCCCTCTATTCAGGACAGATGCTTGCAGCATTTCTAAAGGTTCTTTGATTAATTGAGGTGAAACCACCCTGTATAACAGGGTCAGCACACACAAGCTTTCATTATTTTCTTCATTTACATCAATTAGAATTATGGAAGGCCTGGGGCTACTCCTGACTTCTGAAAACATGATCTACTCCTAGGTAATGTTTAAATAGCACTGAAAAGGCTACATCATATTTCATTAACAAATAAAATTTATTTCTTTCATCAACAGTAGCAAGATTTATATTTGATATATTGCTAAACTAAATCATTAACTTATATCACCCAAAGTGGTCAGACTCTGAAGAACTGGAGGTTGATGTAAACTTGGAGAAATCAAACTAAAGACAGTGAATTTAATTTTTGTGCACACTGCAGTCAAGAATGAACATGGAATCCAATGGATTTCAGGATTTTTTTTTTTTTCAGGCAGCCTACTTAAGTGGTATGCAAACCACTGTTTTGAATCATGGCTCAACTGGAGAATAGCTTTACATGACAAAAATAAAGAAGTAAAGATTCTCTAACTTGATAGATGAATGCAATGAGTAGGCCTACCACACACAGAGGTGACATAATGTATCACATTAGTGAAATATTTCAGTAGTGAACCAAAAGAAATATAATATTGATAATAGTGCAATTTTCTATGGTCTAGGTATAACAGCAGATCTTTGCCCTGCAGAGGTTTTGTTCAAGGAAAACTCAATGTCACATTTTCCTTTCCTTGGTGTAAGTTATGGCAAACTAATGTAGCTTTATTCAGCAAAGCAAAATTTGACTCACCAAGGGTTATCATCATGTGTACATCAACTGCTAGCAACAATATTTGTGTTTATTATGAATATTTGAACAAATGTTAGTAAAATTATTCTGCATGGTGGAATAAAATCATTTGGTAAATAATATGTAAATAACAATTTATGTCCCTGAATCCATCTTTGTCTTCTACATACCTAAATATTCTTTATTTTGTGCTGAAGAGGTTCCACTTACTCTGTATTTTTTCCCATTTACTTTCCATGTGTCTATAAAAGACTCAGTGTGGAGCTAGACATCATAATAGTGCTGTGGATTGAGACTAGAAGTAACAAATGGACATGGGGAAATATATATTTTTCATTCCATCTATTTTAAGTAGAAAGATAATGTAGCCTGGGCAGGTCTAGGTCTGGCATCAAGAACAGAGCATAGATGTAGTTGCCTTCTGCAATTAAAGTGGGCCTTCAAGTCTATGTGAGGATCGCCCAGACAGCTTAGAGTTACATTGGGATCGGAAGTCATTGGAGATCCTCCACATTTAGGAGATGTGATGACTAAGAGGGTCTCACAAAAGTCATAGTATATTATGTCTTCCCCCCCTCCACCTTTTTTTCCTTTTCAACATTTGTTCAGCATTTATCAGATTCTGTAGCAGAACTAGAAAAAATAGATTTTCTACGAGTTCTGATAAATAGTCCTGACACATTCAAAAGCATAGTCTGCTTGTACGTTCCATAATAACAACTGAATTTTTCAAATTCATTTTGATATTTATACAGTTTGGTGATATTTTTCAAACCTTTCAGTTTCATACAGTGTAAAGCTAAAGGTGCTTGGATATTCACCTTTTTAATAGTATAACTATAATAAGCTAAAACATAGGCTATGGAATAAAACAGTGTTCTAGATCTGCATTCTTTTTTTAAATGCTTCACATATTAGGAATTAGTTAGTAATATGGGTCCTTTAAATTCTGGTCTAGACACAGCTGTTATAAGCAATCTCAGGCTTAGAACTGAACTGAACTGAACTGAACTAAAAAGGAGAAGCAATATGCTCTCAACAAGATTCAGAGAACAGAATTATCCTCATTATAGTAGCAAATGTGATGAAAATTAAAAAGAGAGAAAAGTTAGCTTATATTCCTAATTTATAAGCATCGCTCAAAAGGGGGAAGAGTCAAGGCCAATGGTCTGCTCAATGTAGTTATAACAGTAGTCATTCAAGAGTCTTCGTGATCAGTGCTTACCAGAGAAATTGGAAACAATTGGAAGCCCTATTTCTGTTTCCATTAGCACAGAGAGTTTTCTGAATTATTTGAGATTTTGCACCATGTCTAGGTTCTTCTGGGCATTGCAGTAGAAGAATGTGAGGAGTTTAGACCTCTCAGGGAGAAAAGCACCTTGACTTAGACTGGGCACTTAACAAGAACCTTCTCTAAGACTGCTGATCTTAAGATTCCTTATGACAAGCACGTTTGAGGTCAAGAGGCCATACAGAGCACATAGCTGAGGACTTCTGCATAATTAATGTCTGGACAGTGTTCAGCACCAGAAATACAAACTGCTGCTCTGCCTGCATTGTTACAAGCATCTTGCACATCACTCTGATCCCTTCACGAAGGGGAAATCATGCTTGACTAATCTGATAGCCTTCTGAGATGGAATGACCAGCTGGTTAGGTGAGGGGAGAGCTGTAGACGTCATCTATCTCGAATTCAGCAAGGCTTTTGACACTGTCCCTCACAACATCCTCTTGGGCAAGCTCCGGAAGTGTGGGATACATGGGTGGGCAGTGAGGTGGATTAGCAACTGGCTGGATGGCACAGCCCAGAGGGTTGTGATCAGCAGTGTAGAGTCTAGTTGGAGGCCTGTGGTTAGCGGTGTCCCCCAGGGGTCAGTCCTCGGCCCAGTCCTGTTCAATTTATTCATCAGTGACCTGGATGAAGGCACAGAGTGCTCCCTCAGCAAGTTTGCTGATGATACAAAACTGGGAGGAGTAGCTGATAGCCCAGAGAGCTGCGCTGCCATCCAGAGGGACCTGAACAGACTGGACAGGTGGGCGGTGAGAAACCTTATGAAATTTAACAAGGCCAAGTGCAAGGTCCTGCACCTGGGGAGGAAGAAGTGCAGACACCAGTACAGGCTGGGGGCTGACCTGCTGGAGAGCAGTGCTGCAGACAAAGACCTGGTGGACGACAAGTTGACCATGAGCAGCAGGGTGCCCTTGTGGCCAAGAAGGCCAATGGGATCCTGGGGTGCATTAGGAGGAGCGTCTCCAGCAGGTCGAGGGAGGTGATCTTGCCCCTCTACTCAGCCCTGCTGAGGCCACACCTGGAGTACTGTGTCCAGTTCTGGGCTCCCCACTTCAGGAGGGATGTGGAGCTGCTGGAGAGAGTCCAGCACAGGGCTAGGAGGATGATCAGGGGCCTGGAACATCTGCCCTATGAGGAAAGGCTGAGAGAGCTGGGCCTGTTCAGCCTGAAGAGAAGGCTGAGAGGAGACCTGATCAGTGTCTATCAGTACCTCAAGGGAGGCAGTGAGGAGGATGGGGCGGCCTCTTCTCAGTGGTGGCCACTGATAGGACTAGAGGAAATGGCCATAAACAGAAGCACCAACATTTCCACAGGAACTTAAGGAAAAATTTCTTGCCAGTGAGGGTGACAGAGCCCTGGCACAGGCTGCCCAGAGAGGATGTGGAGTCTCCTTCTCTGGAGATCTTCCAAACCCACTTGGACGCAGTCCTGTGCCACATGCTCTAGGTGACCCTGCGTGTGCCCGGAGGTTGCACTAGATAATCCCTAAAGGTCCCTTCCAACCTTAGAGATTCTATGATTCTATGATTTTATAAGCTTAGTTCTAGCAGCTGTTATTAATGAATTGGTAAGAAAGGGGAGGTTACAAACTGCCTGGAAGCTTGGTAGTTGGTAAAGCCCAGCTATTCTCTTGTTCCCAGTATCACTTTGAGCTTGAAAGGATATGAATGTTGAAAATAGATGCTGCAGTTGATGGTGAAATATTGCGCGCCATTTAGATTCAGTAAGGTCTCTTGGTCCACTTGAGGACATATGAACATTGCCCTCACAATGGAAAGCATTTTTTCCATGTTATGAATTACTATATGAACACTAGATAGCGGAACCAAATTCAAATTACATAGCTGTTAAACACTGAGGCACTAATGATTATCAGAATATATTTTTCTCTATTTATTTACAAAAGTTCACAAAACTTAACAGAAATTCCCAGAACTTGGTGTATTTTATCTAACTTTGTATTTCATCCTGACACTTTCTGTAAGCTGTAACAAAGACCCACAGTTTGTAACACGTATTATCACAGTTCAGGCTATATGAAGTCTTCAGGGAGGGGAGAGAGAAATTTCTGCCATATGATCAGCTGTATATGAAACTATGACAGCATCTTTGCTCCCTCAGATTCTCTGTGTTGAACTCCTTTTCATGAAGTTGGAAAGAATTTATTTTCACACAGAACTTTGCCCTGAATTGATATTATAATGACTCTTGTAATTTTGGTCTTTTTCTCTATCTGATCTGATATGTTAGATGTTGACAGTAACTTTGAACATATGTTTCTACTGTAGATTTTGACAGAGTGCTGTTATTTCCTGTATAATAACAGTTTCAATTTCCTGTTCACTATTTTAGTTTTTCGTACAGTGATCACAGAATAAAATCTTCAGGGCAGACTGAGTATAGTTTGATCTATAAAGATGGCTGATTAATGAAATGATTAAACTCATTCTTTGTATCTAACAGATAACACTGAAATGATTACACATCCCTCTTCCTTTAATAGAGTTGGTTTCATGACTATAAAACAAGAATCAGGTTAAGATGTTTCTGAGCTTTTAAAAAGTTACCAATCTCTAACTTAATACAGGATTGCAATCAAAAAACACAAGTAATTCAAAAAATATTTGCTCATTATATGATTTTGAAAATGGTAGAAATTTAATTTTTATGAATGATATATTGTTGTAAAGTTTTAGCACATTATTTATACATTTATCTATAATTAAAAAGACCTCTCTGTGAAATATTTACACTATAGAAACAGATACCATCTAATGTATACTGGAATAGGTACACTGATAGCACTGAAGCAGTTTAGATGCACTGAACTACAGCTGTACTAAAGAGTAATCCTGTAGAGTAGAAGTGGATCTGTGGGATGCTGATATCAGTTCTATCTACGGGGGAATCCTATGGACTAGTTCTAATGCAGTCCTGGGGACTGAGCACCCATCAGCAGTTAAAGCTCAGTAAGGTTCCCTTTTGAAGTATGCCTTCTGGTTGAGTTTCATCTGAAAGTAATGCTCCGGGTGCCTATGGCCACTCTTTGGTGTGAGCCAAACACAAAAATGCTCATGATGCAAACTACACTACTAGTGTAGATACAGCTCTTACAGTTCTAAAGAATTTCTTCTGTATAATTCTGAACAATACTTCTGTATTACTTCTGAAATTAGAATGTCTGCTAAATCAGCTTTGAGCTGTCTGTTAGTTGATGTTTGTTCATACTTGCATCTTCTTACTTAATAGTGTTTGGTATTATGGAGTTTTGTCCTCTGTGAAATTAATCCAGTGAAAAAAGCCTTTACCAACTGTGGTTGTTGATCAATCTATTTGACTGTCACTGCTTTAAGATCGGCTTGGGTTTTACGGCAATCATTAAGCACTTCACAGCCACAGATCAGTGGCAGGTACTGCACAGTTTTCTGGGCAGCCACTGGTAATGTCTCAGTTTTGTATCTTCTGCCTTGCAGCTATGGTGAGGCAATCTTAAAGTCCTAGTGAAGACTCCTCTTCCTCACCTGTGGTTTGTGATGTGTGATGATTCAGATATTCTCAGAGACACACAGGCAGATAAAGAGCTGCAAAGATATGACTGTGAATGTTGTGAATGTTAATTATGTGTAACTACATTAAAAAGGGGAAAAATGCAGAGAGAAACATTAAAAAAAAAAAAGGCCACTTCTCCTCAAGGACCTTATTACTGCTATTGTGGAAATGAAGGACAACATTTCTGCTGGGTGCATTTAGAAGTCTCCTGTTTCCAATACAAAATACTCGAGAAGATTCTGAATTTTAAGGTAATGGTCCTTTTGCCTTTAAAATAAACTGTACAAAAAAGAGGTAGCAAGCATTTGACTTCCTATGACTTAAGCACTTACATACCTGAACAGATCTATCTATATCTTTTGAAAGATCTGTCTGTAAACCCCTGATGGAACTCCAGTCTTTCTGGTAATATCGTTCCTAAACTTTTTTCTTTTAACTCTCAAGTTGAAAACTCAGCTTCTTCATCTGAATTCTTTTGCCTTGAGTTTGTGTTTTGGTTTGTTTTTCATGGAGTACTCCCCTTTAAGATACCTCAAGATTACAGTTTAATGCTTAAAACCATTAGATGCTATCTATGTCTTTGAAAAGGCATATCATGCTTCTAGCCAAAAGCAGGGACCCATTTCCTACAGGTTGGCCCTACAATGTCAAATAGAAGTTTTCTAAAAGCAGGATTAAATAGCACATTTTATTCAAACCTTCTTCACATTCTTTAAATATACTTTTACTTTCTATCAGAATTTTTAATTTGTCTTATTACGAACTTTCTATGAAGGAGATATTTTATGCCATTACTATGCACATCTAAGGGAATTCTGAGTTTTAGAGTGTGACTTCGCATACTTCATTTCATGGTTTGGATAAACAGTGGTAAGCAGGCAACTTTTGTAGGTCCTCACAAACAGACCACTGTTAGTGGGTAACGGCATTAACAATGCAAAAGATTCTTGGTGTACCCAGAAACTTTGGACAGTGACAAGAAATCTCTAAAATTGCTGCTTTGTGTTTTATTATACATTTAAAGATCATTTTAATTCTCTAGCTTGTATTGAACACACCTCTCCTATGCTACAATTTCTTTTTTGATTCTTTTTTTGTAATTATGTTTTTTTATATAACTATGATTTTTTTAAAAGTATATTTCAGGATTTCTGTGAAGTGGAAAGCTGGCTGTGCATCATTGTGACTAAATATTGAAATAATCACTTCAGTTAACTGTTGACTATCACTGACAAGAGGGGAACTCAGTAAACCATGAATTATTTTAGAGCTCCATTTGGCTCAATTTGTTGCTGTAAGTTGCCTTTTGTGAGTTACAATATCCACTTCCCAACTGAAAAGCTCTTACTAAGTCACAGCAGCAGCCAATTTCAGTCACGACCCATGCGGGGCTGCCCTTTCCTTTGTGGAATTCAGCTGTCATTCAAGTCAACTCATTTCATTAAATACACTGTACCCCATCCTATGAAGCCTAGTTCAAGGCAAAATATTTTAACAGCATATTGTTATTAGGAAAAAAAAAAAAAAAAAAAAAAAAAAAAAAAAAAAAAAAGAGGTCTCTTTAATACTCCTGTATATTTATTCTCACTGATAAACAAACAGGGTGCTTATCCTTTGGAAAGATGAAAGACCAGGAAATGTGCACATCGAATAGCCCAATTGCTCATTCAGAAGTAGTTAGATGTGGAGTGCTGACTTCAAAACTCTGAGATCTTATGTAGTAGTCCTGAATTTTCTTTGCTGAGTCACACAGTTTCATTTATAAATATTTCCTCTTTTGAGAAAACAAAAACAAAAAACCCTCTATTGCTAGATTATTGAAATACATAATATCTTTTGTATTTTGGTTTATAGTTCAGAGATATTTGGTTTTGTATTGCAATAAAATATCTGAGGAGTTATCATTTGTTCTTGCAATGTGAAAAAATTCAAGGGATTTGTCCATATATAATCCTGTTGTGGAATATATTTTAGCATGTAACTGTGCTGTCAGCCTACACAAGTTAGAAACACAGTAATAGGTTGTTCTCATTCTCGAAAACTTATGGGGAAAAAACAGATTATTGTTAAAACCAACAATTGTAATTGTGGATGGTTTTCTCCACATGCTATCTGGAAATGTTCCACAAAATATGCTTTTCAAAATAACACATTATGTCAGTGGCTCTGAAAAGATTAACTAACTTTTTACATTACAAAACATCCTGTACCATATTGAGGAGATTCATTCAAATATTCCTGACGAAATTTTGTGTCCTGTACAAAGACACAAGAGTGCAGATGAGATAATCAAAGCAGCCCTTGTAGAATTGAAAAAATATGAATTCAGGAAATTCTGAAAGGGATCAGAGCTCTGCCAAGTAGCTGAAACAAGCACACATCATGTCCTTTTCAGCATGCTTCAGTTAAGTAAAAGAGTGTTTTATAGCACAAAATAAGATCAACACAGCACAAGTCAAGCAAGGACTCCAAAAAAAACCTGATAATTTACTGATTTATTCAGAATGGATTTAATAATTCTTTGTTCTTTATTATGACATAAAAGCAATCCGGTCTCTTGAATTTTTTAAGCATCTTTTCTTTGTTCACACTCCAAGAATAAGAATGAATAAATAAAACAGGGCATGGCATCTACATTTCGTAGCTTTCTGTGAGGTTTTCTATTATGAATGAATCCAAAATTTCTTTATTATAGGAAATTGTGCAGGAAGTTCCTACAGCTTCCAGTGTAAATTGAATGATTCTCCTCTCCTCTGAAAGCAATTATCTGAATTTATTTTTTATTGATACAATTCTTAATGTATGCATATTCACTTTGTGATACACTTCTATTTAATTACAACACCCTATTATTCCTAATTCCATAGACAAATTACGGAATTAATCATCCTTTCTATCACTGCATCTTTTTATTGTATTTTACATCTGTAAACAGCAGTTCCTTATATATAACATTTTAAAAAGTGAATATCCTTAACTTTCTTGAGCAAGGAGGTTGGACTACACAATCTCTATAGGTCCCTTCCAACCTCAACCATTCTGTGATTCTGTCAACTTTTGATTACCAACCTGGATTTTCTATACTTACAAAAGCAATCAAACTCAGAATGCTGGATGGACAGGTTGTTTTACCATCTGTGGAGCTTGTATCCTCTCTTCTACAGGCTATTTTATTCATAAATTTGCTCTTCTCCAAACTCGTGGTTAAACTAAAGCTGATCACAAAAGCAGCTAAAGGGTCTTGATTGGAAGTGTCCACTGCTCCACTGTCCCTGCCTGCAAATGTTCCCATATAGTTAATCTGCAGCCTTCAGCATAGCTCATGAGCTAGCAGTAAAAAACAATGAACCATACAAACAAAAAACTTCCTTGATTCAAAATAAAATCTTACTCAGAACTTTATATCGAAGTAGCCAAAGAACCATACAAAGCAGACAAAACCATAACAATGTCTGTAGTAAAGATGTATGGTAAATCTCCATCAGTCTTCACTTTGTTCCATACTCATCACGGAGATCTTTCAAAGCAGAAAATGCCTCAATTTGTGGGAAACATTCACCTCATACACTTCCATTTCCAGCAGATATACTTTCAAATATTCCAGTGTGCTGCTGCTAAGCATTTTTACCGAGGCCAGAAAGGAGTTTCATGGACAATGAACAATTACCCAAGCAATTCCTGCACTGAATGAATAGGAAAAGAAAACGATGGTGCCCAACAGTGCCAAGAAAGCCTTCCTGAGACATCCTATAGGCATTCATACGGGGCAAATTACTGGTCTTTTTTTGAGCTCTTAATTCTAAATAGGCAAAAATAAAGCACCCAGGAAAGGAAAACTTGGACTAATCCCTGACAGTGCCTAGAGGGAAAAGGATGCAAGGTCTGGGCAACCACAGATTAGTTCACATTTTGAATAGTGCTGTGAATGGTGCTACAATCCAGTAGAGCTGTCTAGAAATGCACTGAGCTTGACCTGTGCTGACTGGCACTGTCATCCTTAACAGCAAGGGACTTACAAAACAGTGCTGTTGGCAAACTGCAGGCTCATTCATTTCATGCTTAGACAGTACTACTGAAAATATGGCTATATGACATATTCAGGCAGTAGAATTAAATTGCTTGTTTCAGAAACATGGGCACAGTATTCATAAAAAAGCTACACCATGTAGTACAGTGACATGGAGTTCTTGTCTTCTTATAAACTTCTCTTTTCTAATTTTGAAAGATCCAGGACTAAAGAAGCTGCAGTGCTTGAATGCTTATTTAGCCATACTAGCATTTCAGAATTTCACTGTGTACTTTTTTAGTACTGCTAATCAGTTGCTCAAGACTTCATTGTACTCCCTTACTTTCTATGAGGAATTCTTTTTGCTATTTTTCCACATTTTTTTATTATTATTATTATTATTATTTTTTAAATAAGTTTGACTTCAGCAATAGGAGCAAGAAATGACTAATGGTACATAAGCACTCTCCTCATAAACTAATAGGCACTTGACCCATTCTGGAATGATTACTAAATTGAACTAAGTATGAATATACATAAAAACATACTTTTCTTTTCTTTTCTTTTCTTTTCTTTTCTTTTCTTTTCTTTTCTTTTCTTTCCTTTCCTTTCCTTTCCTTTCCTTTCCTTTCCTTTCCTTTCCTTTCCTTTCCTTTCCT
>VZSV01000169.1:1196279-1240371 GCA_013398735.1 Nothocercus julius | reverse complement strand
ATTCCTCCTGCACCCTACAGGCCACAACCCCGCACCACAACCTGAAGTGCCGGCACAGGCAGCTCTGCTATGCCTTTTTGTTCTAATTTCCCTTTATTCCTTTCTGTCACTCTCTGCCTCCCACCCCACCGTTTTACGACGCTGCACCTCACAGCCCCACACCGTCATGTCTCCCAGCAGAGCAGGCCCTGGGCCTCTGCTCTGGGTCCCAGGGCAGCAGCATGACGAGCAGCCTGGGGTCTCTATCCAGAAGAAGGACCCTCACTTCCCCAGGCTGAGCTAGCTACCATGGCTCCTGCCTCTACTGGGTGACTGAAGGGAAGCAGAGGCAGCCAGAGGCCTCTCTTGGCCACCACTGCCCAGACCAGGTGAGCTGTGACCCAGAGGACCCGCAGCACTTGCACCAGGTGCTGGACCTCACTGCCGACACGTTTTCTTCACAGCCTGTGCTCAGCCGACGAGCTGCTGGGGCAGCACGGTCTGCGCACGGGCTGAGCCTGCCCGCCGCCAGGCGGGGGAACGGTCTCGGCGGCGGCAAGCGGCCGCACGTGAAAGGGAGAGGCGAGGAAAGCCCTCGGAGCGCTACACGCTGAGCAGGTAACTAAGCTGTGGGAAGGAGTACAAAAGGAACACAAAAGAATGCATACGTTATAAAATATTTAAAATAATATATGGTTTTAAGTTGCTTGATTCTTTTAAAGCTTTTTTAAAAATCCCCATGCTTATTTAGTGTATTAATTTTTGCGTGTGATCAATTAAAAAGTGAAGCATGGCGAACAAAAAAAGTTGACCTAGGTGCTCAACCAAAAGGGCAATTTTCTATTTAGGTGACAACCATGCATATTCGAATCCCTATCACACAGAACAATGATGCAAATCGCATTTAATTCTGTATGCAGGTAAATATTGTAATGGTTGCTTTAGGTTTTAGTTTTTACAGCACAGAGAGTCTGTGTCTTTCAGTTGGATACATTTATTTCAAGGTACTTAGAAGCTGACTTTTATGAGATTATTTAGGCAGTGATTATTTTTGTTGAGAAATGTGTCCTTTACCCCTCTCATTCATCCACCGCTAAGATATTTCTGTTTGTCAGAATGCCTCCATTTCTGATAAATGACTGAAGACTGACTGCTACACTTTATTAAAAAGTAATAACAATTTTTGTACGCACCCTTCACATTGTAAGGGGGGGACCATGAATCAAAGGACACTGCCTGTCTGGGCCTGATAAATGCATCGTTTACCAGCTGAGGAGTTATTTAGGACTAGCTATTAATTTAAATCACATTTATCTTCCCTGAATGGGGGGAGGTTGCTGTGATAGGACTGCGAATGACCAATAGTGCAACTAAGTGCACATTATTTATTACTACCGCCTGTAAAGCACTGCACAGTATGTTAAAAAAAAAAAAAAAAAAAAAAAAAAAAAAAAAAAAAAAAAAAAAGAACAGTGCCAATTACCATGGTTAATCTACTCGGGGCAGTTACAGATTTCTTTCTAACACAAGGCCATTTCTACATTTGTAGTTCTCTAGAAATTGAGTGCTTGCGCAAAATTCACAATAACTAAAACCGGATTATTTATCCTTTCCTAAAGCACAATACATGATATTAGCATCCTTAAGTCTCATGTTCTTAATGAAAAAGAGCTTTACTCACACATTCTAGAACTGAAGTTTCTCTAGTGCAGTAAATTAATGCAAACTACATTTTCTAGAAGATTTTCTAGTTTCGTTCCAAGGCATCTGAGCAAAGAAAAACTTTTTTGAGGCTTAGGGAAAAGTTATACACAGCTGCTCTGGGCTGCTGCCATCTAAACTCTTCGGTAGCTTCATACACAGAATTAAGATAAGATTGATGAAAAACATCTTAAAGCTTTGTAAATGAAATGTATGAAGTCAGCCTACTGATGTACCTATGAAATAAACTCATCTATGTATTGTACTCATGGGCTAAAGTGCCCTTCTCATGGCAGGTGACTCTGAAATTCCTTTTAAGTGTAAATAATTCGTCCTTGATGAGCAGCTACTGATTGCAGTGACTGCATCGGTTGTGGCAAATGGTCACTCTCTGAAAATTGCTGAAGAAAGGAAGTTCCAAGGAGGAATATTATGGTCTCTGTTATGATTCCCCTTCCTAATATTTGCAGAGCACAAGGACATGTTAAGAAGGCCACAAGCACACAGAGAAAAAAAGGAATCATATACACTGAAACAGCAATTCTTATCCTCCATTCCTGCGGCAGAATATGGATGCAAAAGATAAGAATAAATAAAACTATGCTTATCTTCTATCATTACACTCATACTCAGTATTCTCGTTCCACACCTATAACAGTAGCGTCCATTCTGATATTCAATGGGAATATTATTTTTTCTTAACGCTAGCTGAGTGTTTGTCTCCAACAAATACAACTTTTCCCCACTCAAAATCTTAGTAGTAAGTAGTTTCCCATGAAATTGTATTTAGGAAGCCACTGTGGTGGTAGTTGCTCTTATCTACAGATTTTTGGCAGTATCTCGTTCTTTTAGTCTCTGTTGCTTCTGTCTTGCATATAAACAATCATATCACTGGAGGAACAATTTAGTAGTGATTACCAATGTGCAATACCATCCAGTGTTATATGTAATGCTGGTTTTCCATGCTTCTTGCAACATCTCCCAATAACAGTCCATCATCATCAAAAGAAGAAATTACTGAGCATTATACTTGGAGAATGTGTAAGATTTTTCTGTCCCCTCAGCTCAAGAAATGTTTAGGACATCCTTGTGCAAGTATTCAAAACAAACAAACAGAAGTGTCAATAAAAATATACGGGCAAATTATAATAGTGGTCTTTTAATTCTAGCAAAATGCAGTAAATACAGGTCCTCAGATGTTTGAAGTAACGCTTTAAAAGAAAAAAAAAAAGTGATGACAATTACCTAATTCAATAACTTACCGTGATTTTTCTATGAAGATATTATTTTAAAGCAAGAATATATTTCCCCCCAACCCCAACACACACCTTGATGTTAGCTGATTCAATCAGACAAAAAAATAGGAATTAAATCAGGACATTTCATCATCAAGAAGTCTTTTGTAATTGGTTCCTCAGTGCTAAAAATCTATCAACCTGTGAAACTCTGGGAATCTGCCTTTCCCAGTCATATAAAATTCATGTTTATAGCTCTGAGAATTTATGGTCCACAAATTCCCTTTGGAATCCAGGGCTGGAGTGGAACGTGTGGACTAAGTCCAATTCCATGCTGTTGCAAGCAACCATATCATATAATCTCTTTATGCTTATCGAACTCCACCTTAAAAGCAATTAGTTTTTTGTTCCTCATCCTCTATGCTCTTACCATGCTTGGGAAGCTGTTCCAGAGAATGATTACTATGATAGATAAAAACTCTCTTCCTAACTTCCACCCATTTCTTTTCATGCCATTGCTGGATTTCAGTTTAAATAATTCTCTTCCCTCCCTTGTGTTTATCTCTAGATGTTTTTATAGACAAAAATCAAATCTCCTTTAAGCTCTGTTTTGTTATATTAAACATGCCAAATAATTCTGGTATCTTTTTGATATTTACATTCCAGATCATCTTGCTAGTGCTTCTATGTGTCTTCTCCAGTGGCAATTCATCTTTCTTTTAACAGGTACACAAGCCTCCAGATAAGATCTCATTAGAGCATTTCACAGTGGTACAACTGCTTTCCTATCTTTTCAGGAAATACCTCCATAGTATAGCTTAGAAATAGTATAGCATTTTTTCACAGCTACAGCATATTGGCAGCTCACAGTCATACTGGGATCAACTAGACAGTTTAGGTCATTCTTCTCTTGGTGATTTCTGACAGATGAGCCTTTAGCTTATAGCAGAGTATTTGTATTATTAGTCCCTGAGTATGTGACCTTGTACTTTGTGACTTTGTGCTATTGAATTTCATCTTACTTCTATTCCTGGAGTTCTCAAGGCTATCTGATTCCTTCGCTGTGATATCCCGATCCTCCTCTGTACTGATGAGTCCTAGGATTGGTGTTATCAATGCTTCTGTGCACTAGTAAGATCCATAATAAAAATACAGCTGCTGCCTTCCTGAAGCATGTCTCAAAACTGGGCCAGGGGAAGCTACTGCTGTACTCCAGAGGAAACTACTGCTGTACTCCAGAATGACAGTCTTGTTTTTAAAAGCTCTAGTCACCAGTTTCTTTCTTTCAGACAGGTTTTTACCCATGTTGCATATCTCCTCTGCTGATCTTCAGGTTCTCCAGCTTTACCAGTTTTACTGGTCTTCATATTTACAACATGGTTTGTTTGATACACAGTGTTTGATATCTGAGGATTATCTATTTGCATAATTTTAGGGATGCAAGCGATGAATTCTCACGTTATTTTATAGTTGTTCCCTGACACCTAATTTCCAACTCACTGTCTTGCAAAAATATATCTTAGGTGATGCTTTCTAAGAATATGGAGCTGAACATTTATGAAGCTGTACTGGGAAGACAGGAGAGGAAAGAGGCTTACTGCCTGGTGGGACTGCAGATTTTTACTCTGTGAGACACATCAGTGAAAGAACAACACAGGCTCTGAAGAATATGTGGCATAAAAGACTGCATTGCTTTCAAATTTCAAGCCAGCAGGCATATACCAATATGCCAACTTCCTGTCAGAAGCACAGAATACAATGAATATTTTTAGGTCAAAAGCTACTATCAGTTCATACATTTTTTCAAAACTCAGAGTTGTGCAGATTGAATATTCAGGGCAGGAGGATTTGCCCTCAAGAGTTTTCATGTCAATCATTTGTAATGCAGAGCACCGAAGACAGGTCATCTCCACACTGGGTCACATTTTACTTTACTTACCACCAATTCCACATCAAAATGTTTAAGACTAGTTATACTAAGAAGTAACTGTGATCATATTTGTTCCATGTTATGACTCTAAACATTTTGCCTTCTGCACGCACTGCAGAAAAGTTCTTGGCCCAGTTAATCCTCAGGGTCTGTTTTTAATCTGAATAAAAGATACACAGACACCTCCAGAGTTACATAGAGAGGATCATGCTACTTGTTCTATTGCTTCAATTCTTCCCATTTTACCACAAAACATTTTGTCTGTACCCACTCTGTGCTACTTCCTCTGCTAACACTGCAGGTGTTCCAAATCAGTTCTAATTATGCCCCCCTTAACACATCCCTGTACCCAATTAATAATGCTCAGTGATGTATGAAGCTGAGTTTACATTAAAGTAGTTTTTTAATACATTAAACTGCTTCATGTCTTAGACTTTCTATAAATGTGTCATTAATTTACAAATACTTATGCTACACTGATGAGCACAAACCGTGAAGGGAAAAAGGCAGCAGGAATGCAGTCCTCTCTCCTCCCATTCCCATTTGTAGATCCTGGGGTTGCTCCAAGAGATTAAAATTTATTCATGCCAAAGCCCAGGACATGCAGCTATTACTGTTCAGGGTGTAATACAATCTAGGCTTAGAAAAGAAAGGAGCTCCAGAACCTACTTGTTGCTATCACTGTTGTAAAGATAGAGCTTTTATACCGATAAGGGAAGTGAAAAGGTTTAGGTTTAGCAGAATCAAAATTTATCTCATGAACCATATCTCAGATGCTTTTGTCAAGCCTGTAGGCTCAGTAATACAGGCAGTAAATGTGTCTTTCAACATGTGGAGAGCCACAGGGTGGAGGGGTTTTGAAGAGTCGCAGTTACTAGATCAATGAAATGAAGATTATCTGTCACGTATATCAGAGTTAATTGGAGTTAATGCACGAATTGAATTCCACATTGTGACTTGGAGTGAGAGGATAAAATGGCATGGAAATACCTAAAAAGGGAAACTATCGGCAGATGAAATTGCAAAAGTAGCCACTGATGTTCCCTGACTTGGTCGTGAGTGACTGTGTATATACAGGGAAAGTTAATGAAATGTGATGCTATGGGAATTTGAAAATTCATCTGATTTGTTATCATTGCTACTAAATTTCTAAGAAGAGGTGGAACACTTTTTTTTTTTTCATTTAATTTTGTAAAACTATACTTTATCTGAAGCAGTGTCTAGCACAAGTATTTAACAACAGCCATAAATACTCCGAACCAGGACCTAAGTATGTGATATAACTGAAAAAGGAAATTTATTTTAAATGTAATGCACCAAGGTACAAAAAAAGATGTTTATGATTTTCTCCCTAATTTTGGCATAAATAATGAATATTTGTCTACTACAAAGATACAGATGCTTCTTGACCTTTTTACAGATTGAGCCAAAACATTAAATTCATCTTTTTATTCTGCATATATTTGTCATCTCTGTCTTTTAACGGATAAAAGACTAGCTCTTTTTTTTTCTTTTCTTTTCAATTTGAGCTCAAAGTGATTAAACTTTGTAGGCAAATTATCAAAATTTGGGAGTTTTGGGGTTAGTCAATGTCTACAGACATTTTCTTTTGATGAATTTCCAGTGGGTCAGTCTGAGAATATGCAGCGCTGCATTGTTCTTTTTGGGCTATGTTTGCAGACTATTTCTAGCCCACATCAATGCAATCCAAATAATCCTCAGAAGTTGCTTCATTATTTATTAGAAAAAGCAATCTGGCATGTGGTGTGTTATCGACAGCTGAAATCCAATACTCAAAGGTCACCAAAACAAATACCAGAAAGAAAAGGTGTTAAGGCAAATAAAAATACACCTTTTTAATTTTGACTGAATTGATTAAATAACAATTGAGTGGTGTCACAGGTCATAAGGCTTTGAGACGTAAGGTCAGCTTAATAGAAAAGAGCCTGGGGCCATGTCACAGGGTATGCTCTGAGGCCTAGCTCTGAGGCCACATCATTGTGCTCATTCCTGCCCTTACCCCATGTAGCCTGAAATGAAGAAATGCCTTAACAGAATAGAGAACAGTCTAAATAGACTAGTGCTTATCGCTGAGGGCTACCCCCTGAGTCAGTGCTGTTTAGAACTGATTGCTTCATTTGAAGTGAGACTACAGGGCATCTCTCAGTAAACATTTTATAAAATTCAGTAGGACAATAAAAGAAAAAAAGAAAAAGTCCTTTCCACACCAACAGTCCTCTCTAATGTATGCACATTTCATTACCGTTCCATAGTTCAGCCCAGATGTTTCAGGACTGACAACAAAATAAGTAAGTAGAAAGTGAAACACTTTAATATGATGAAATCCAAAGAACTTTCCATGGGATTTTGAGAAGGCAGAACTATACAGTGGCTTATACGCACTAATATGCTCACACTGCCATTAACTAATGCGACACCATTTTTGTGTAGTAGTGCTGCCTTTTGTATGCTAAAAGTTGCCTTGCCTCTAAAATAGTTATCCCAGGGAGTCTACCACCACAGAAAATCATACACTCAACTGCTGTAGTTGGCCTTTTTAAAAGGGCTTGATAATTTTGCATTTAATAACAAAAAATCTTGATCTCTTTCTAATTCAGCAAGCTGCTTAAGCCTGTGTCAAAGCACAAAGAAACTAACTAAATTTATTTACTTCAGTGGATCAACTAAAATACCTAGAATTAGGCATGTGCAACTATTGCATTCACAAATCTGCTCCTAGAAATACAGCAATGGAAATACTGGAAGATAAAAATTACGGAAAATAAAGGAAAATAAAAAGTTGGCCAGCTGATTTGATGACTCCATGACTACCTGCTCTCTTCATTGGAGACTAATGCATAGCTCTCTATTCCAGGGCTGCTGCTTCTTCAGGCACCCTCCTCTCTAGCTTTCTCTGTGCTTTTCCTACCTATTTTGGTCCAGCATCCATTTGAAAATCACTGCTTGTGACTCCTTGTCAGTTCCCAGACTTCCCACCATGATGATGTTGCTAAATTTTGGTCTCACCATGCTCTCACTCACTGAATGGCTAAACTTTTACCAGTTCTGAGGACAGTGACTCTGATTTTTATTCATAACTGAAACTAAAATTTTGCAGACTAGCATACTAGCTTGCTATATAATTTGAATGTCAGAAAGTTCTACAGTATATATTGACTACATTGGTCATTGTCTGTGAAATAGAGAAGTTGATGCACAGAAACACAATGTTTAATTATACAACTATTAATAAATTATTTTTAAATGCAAAAATATTTAAGGAAGCAAGATGTGATAGCAATGAGATGACAACAATAAGCAGCACCAGTTGACTGTGAAAAGGTAATAGTGGAAATAGAGTTAGGAATGGCGGAAAGAATGCTTTTTACTGCTAAGAATCTCACTCCCCGTTTAATATATATTCTATTTAATAACAAATTATTACACTAACTTTCACTATTTGGAGTTGGAAAAGGTAGTTTTTGTTTTAAGAATGCCATCTATCTGATTCACAGTACTTCTTGTCCTGGAAGAGTTGGCTTCCTTTTTGATTAGTTTATTTTAAGAAGTAGCCCTTGACTTCAAAAGATAATACTTAAAATGTAATTATGTAAACAGTGAAGTTCAGGACTTACACTGTCTACAAACATCAAAAGCAAGGATTTTAATTCACAAACATCTTTATCAACAGTTGTAAAGCCTATAAATCACTCAACAATAGAGAAAATGTTTAGTGCTCTTAAGAATGGAGTCTGAACAGTATCAATTATACAGATTATACAAATGTAAAGATGTAATTTCCTAAAAAGATCTCTTTTTTATGGATACAGAAATGTCTGTGCATATAATTTTCAAGTACCTAGATATGGACAGAATGGAGGGTAAGACTTCTTATATTACAGAAAATGAAATATTATTGATCAAAAGCCATTTGAAGAAAGTGCTTTTTCTGTAGCAATTACATCTGTGTTTTGCATGTGCTTGTTCTGGGATTAATGCTGTGGTTTGCATACGTGCAGAGCTAGGTTTGACTGCAGTCTTTTAACAAAATTCGTGAGACTATTTACATATTGTCTGCTATGGTGCGTGGAAAATGGTCATGGAAGAATTTCTGAGTTAATTGACAAAAATTATAAACAAATGTTTGTTGACAGGAATGTTCTATCCCATGCAGCTCGACATGGGCAGCTAGCTGCAGTACTCTGAGGTAAGACAAGACTATTTTTTTTTATTTTTATTTTTTTTATTAAACCCCAGAAACCAAGAAAGAGGTTTCTGTGAAGAAGTGGTGGCTCAGGAACAGCATGAAAGTCTCTGACCATTCATACAGTAAGACTAGTGCAGACAGTTCTAATTCACAATAATAATGGTGAACTTTCAATGCTTTGATGCTTAGCAGGTTTGCATAATGACCTTCCTTTCTTCCTAGTGCGTTAGAAACATTTTTGTTGGCAATGTGGGCAGATAACCAATGAACTAAATTATTGATTTACAGCCTATTTTTTCAAATTTTTGTATTTTGGGAAAGAACTGAAACATATGAGTAAAAAGGCTATGCACTATGAAACTCTAATGTAATTTTTCTTTTAATAACCATAACAAGCAAGGAGCTAGTCAAATTAATTTCTTTGATAATGTCTGTAAAGATTTTTTCTGATAATCCTAATGGATTTAGACACTCCACTCCAAAGAAATAGCCATGGCTTCAAGGTGTCCACATTATGCATCTTTGAAAGTATTGGCTTAAGTCAGGACTCATTAACTGAACTTCATTCTCCATGCTTTGTTTATATAAGTATATTATATGCAGTCTTTAACCTCCCACCTCTTTCTTAGTAATATATTTCAGATTACACTTTTTATCTGATTCTGTATTAAGCTAGTCTGCCTAATGGCCAGCATTTTTGCTGAAATATGTGGCATAGGTTTTTTTCTAGCATTTTCCTTCCTGGGTTCTATTCCTCATTTCTATTTAAAATTATATAAATTTTTAATATTATAATATTTTATAATATATGTAAAATCTGTATATGTTCGCATTCTTGTATCTTACTTGATGTTCTACTTTATAGACTAAGTAAAATTGGATAAATTCTCTAAAGTTTCATTCAGTCTTTATCCTCAGTAAATTAATCCAGAACACAATGTTTTTTAAGTAGACAGTTAATCAGTGTTTGCATAACCTTTTTCTGACCTTTCTTTAATTTTCCAGTTAACTCAGATAACTGAAAAAAGAAAAAAAAAAAAAACTCAGTTTTCTAGTGTGCAGTGTCTCCTTTCCCTGTAAACAAAGTTGCTTTGAGTAGTCACGCATATTTCTAAGTATTTAACTAAGCCATCTTTGAATCATTGCTCACTGCATACCAGAAGTACCAGCTGTGATGCATTTCAGCGGCAACCCTGGGTGCTCACGATTCACCTTCTCATCAGTTTCTCAAACAATAAAAGGAAAGAAATTTATTTTCCATACAGGAAATGCATGTTATGCAAAAGCGGCTTCTAAAAGTTTATGAATTCTACATTCTGTGCTTTAAGAAACTGCTGAAGGCTACGTATGCTGTGTGAAATGGTAGGCTTCAGTGGACTGGACCAGAAGCACAGTGCAGCCAAACAGGTTCACTGAAATGAGAGTAGGAGAAATGTTACAGTTGCCATAGCTCAATACTTGTAAAAGAAAGCTGGAAATTGACTTCAAGAAAACTGTAAGAAAACAACAAAGCTAATATTTAAGGTCTGCAAATTTTGCACAAAAGCTGAGAGCAAAGCAAACCATTCATACTTGAGAGCAATCCACTTCATCCAATATCCTCTACTTCCAAACCCATGACATAAGGCATTCCAAGTCTGAGTAGTGGGGATATGAAACATTCCTCGTGTATGATGTTTAAAACCCACCCTTACCAAAGAAAAGTTTGTGAAAGATACAAAATGAGATCTATCAATTTCGTTGTGTTGGATTCCTGTTACAATATAAGTAAAAAACTACGATGAAAATCAAAAAAAGTAGACAGAATATGTTAATTGTATTGTTCTGGCAGCAATAAGAGAATCCTTCATTTGTCTCAAGCATCATTCATTTTCCCATGTACTTGCTGTATTGCTAAACTATTTCTTATCTGCTTTCTTTGATTTAATACTTTGACTTTATTATATTTGCAAATAACAAAATAAAGCCTAAGTGAAATTAAGAAACATTGCATAGCTCAGGGGTTGCATAGTTTAGCTTCACCTGATAATTTACCTAGCTGGCTCCCTTCTGCCGGAAGGATACTGGTTTCTTCTTGCCTTCAAGCCTTCAAGTTTGTTCCTCTCTATAAGAAGACCTCTAACTTACCCATGCACCCATCTAACAGTGTTTTATTTTGTTACAAGCTGTTAAACTGTGCTAAGTAGCTAACAGGCTCATCGAGGTATGTTTGTGATATGAATAAGTAGAGGCATTCCTATTTCCTATAAATGAAAAAAAAAAAAAAAAAAGGAGGCCGACTCTTTAGCAGACGTGGTAGAAAGCTTGAACATGTTTGAATAAAATATTCACTATGATTCCTTTATTTATTTTACAAAAATTCCTAGACCATGACTTCCTTTTGCAGTTCAAATGTCAAGCATCCATTCCACTGTGGTCAGGGTGGCATGCAGTAACAGAGGGAGATCCTAAACGGAAGCCTTTAATGATGACAAGCCTGGTTAACTCAATGACCCGCAGCATCTTTTGTCTCCCTTTCTCCCTATGTTGGCTCCTGCTGATTTGGATAGAGAGAGCCAACTAGCATAACAGTTGCTCATGCATAGTCTAGGAAAAATGCTTTCTTCACCCTTGTGCATAGAGTGCAAAAGGCTGTTCAATTTCCTCCGCTGTTTCTTTTTTTGTTTGTTTTTTCTTTTGTCTTTTTCTCTGATTGACTAGCTTTATATTGATTGAAAAGTTATTTACTTTGCCCAGTCTTCTGAAAAACAAAATAAATGTTTTCTGTGACCCTAACTCTTAGATTTTTCTTTCCGCAAAGCCAAAGAAAAAGTTTCCTGTCAATTATATTGAAGGAAAAATTATATTGCTGTTTTGTAACACTGTTTTTTTTTATATATATATGTGCCAAAAGGGACCAAATGATGCATTAAAAGCCTAAAAGCTGAAATAAAGATTAGGTGTAAAGTGCTATTGATCCTTTTACGAAAAGAAGCTAAGACAGATTCCACTCTGCTGTCAAGTTGCATTTTCAGTAAGTTACCCAGATGCAAGATTTGAAACTTCTACAAAGGAGTCTTTAAAGTGTTGTTGAAAGTATCAAGTAAGATTAGAGTAGACAACAAGAACAACCATTAAAAAATGTCAGTGGTGCAGTTGAGGTACTGTCAGGCTGCATTGTCCCAGACAGTTGAATGCAGCCCGATGCCTGAATACTTAGTGTGCTCATATTAAGAACTAGAACTTTAAATTATAGCTTCTTATACGTTGCTTCATAAAAAAAAAAAATATACACACACACATAAGTATATGTATATATGGTCATGTCCAGAATCTAGAAGATCTTAGGAACAATGGAGGTAACTTTCAGTGAGTGGAGGAGAAGGAGATCTGTCAAATCTTCACTTTTCAATTTTTTAATCCACTAGTACTTCACAGAAAAGTCTGAATATTTCAGAATTTTTTACAAGCTAAACCAGTTTTAATGAGAGGCTATTATCATAAGTCAGTACAAAAGATTTTCACTCCATTGCTAGGGAATTTCGTTCCATTGTTCCTGGCAATCCTTTCTTCCATTCCTTTACTACTTCAACCAGGAGGCTGGAGATCACTTCAAAAATTTAGAAAAGTCAGAAGCATGAGGAAGCCCATTTATTTCTATAAATTAGAAAGTGTTCTAGGAAGCTAAGGGAATACAGTTAATTTCCTGATTCCCTGTAGGGCATCTTTAGCAAATATCTAGAAGTTCACTTGGTGGAATGGTGCAAATGACAGCACATGTTAAATGAAAGCAAGTGATGGGCCTTCATTATAATCTAGAACAGATTGCACTAGTCAGGAAAAACCAACATGAATCAATTTGACCAATGCTGAAGTGGAGCAAAGGAGTCAGAACCAGGTTTTGAAATCCTGGAACCTTCATGATAAAGGCATTATTTCAATAGAAGGTCTCGAGCTTGTAGCCTAGAACTTGTATTAGAAACATGAACAGTAAAAAGGGAGAATATAAAATGATGAATTCTATTAACCAAGCTATTTTGTGAGCATGTGAAGCTAGTGAATCCTGACTTTCTATGGATTTGTGTCCTATGTTTCTGTTCCCTTCCTATCATCATTGCCTTGTGTTATACCTTTTTTCCAAAGCAATTCAGCCAGGCCATCCCAAGCCACCTATAATGTTCCCAATAAATACATAAATAAATAGATAAATAGATACATAAGTAAAAAGGTTCTGTCAGAACATCCCATTTGGTCTGTGGCTGACCAAAAGACAGGATGTACTAGGTCTAGTCCAGAGCTACATATATGTTGATTAGCTGGCCAGAATTATGAATACTCCTTAAACTTGTGACTGCTGGAAAAGAGGAGTCGGTACTGGCAGAGTTTTTGCTGCTTTTTCCTCAGCAAAGACCCATACTTTCATGCTTTATTTGAAAAAAAGGAAAATATGCACCTGACAAGAAACCTGGAAATTGAAGTGCCTAGTAGCATCTCTTCTGTATTTGTAAAGTGTATCTGTTTTAGATTGAGGATTTTGAGTCTGAGCTGCAACAAAGAAGAGGCAAGCAGCTTGAACAAGAACTTCAGTGTTGACTATAAGCACTTCAAAAACACTTGAGGTGAGCTCCTGCACTGTATTTCCCAGTTTAATTTGAGCAGCACCTAACTAGTTCAGCAGTTTGGGATTGCTCCGTGGTGCAAACCAGAGCATTGCAAGTCAATATAATTAAGAGATTTATTTACGATGAATTAATAAATCATGAACTGATTAATTCTGTTAGATTGTATCTTTGATGATGTATCATTTAGGAGTTGCTTAAAACAAAGCCTTTAACCTGTGCTCAGTTGTACTCCATGATCAGGCTAGGAGACAAGCAAGAAAATAGACTAGACCTTTGTTTTCACAATAGCTTGGATGGATTGGCAACTTCTGTATTTTAATTACAGAACTCAGACAATTTTTCCTGGCAGTTGATAACCCTCCCAACCATCCAAAAACAAATTCCATCAAAACTTTCCTCCACATAAGTACCTTCATGTCACCAACCTTCAGGTAAAGGCTATGATCTAGACCACAGACCAGCCAGATCCACACTCTGGGGGTATATACGAAGAAAGGACCTATTTAATGAGTACTCTATTAGACAGGAAAGCTTACTATTAGGATAACACTTGCTATGCCATGATGTCCGTGGTGCAAAATAAATAACAATCACCGCTAGAGACTTAAACCCCCAAAATACTGTTTTGAATAGAGAACCCAGAAGCTAGAATGCTGATAGCTGTGGAGGCCACTGTTTTCTAACAGATTTTCTGAAAAGTTTTGTAAGGACTCAGATGAATCCAAGAGAAACACACAGCAAAATATGGTCACAATATAAGTAGAAATTCGCTCTGATGGAAGTGTAAAAAGGAATGGTTTCAGGTGTGCTAAAATATAATAGTATAAATTTTACTTTGAAACTTTGCCCTCACTTTTGGGTACTTACCATGAACAATATATGAAGAACAGGAGAATACCTTACACTGTTCATAATATCTTATATTAATTGCAGTGTCATATACTCCTGTTACTGTTATTTTTAAGATACTCTCTGTATGATATGCCTGGGAACCGGCAACATCCGCTTTTTACATATACTTATCTTGAGGCCTACCTCTGAAATGCTAGTCTTGAAAAGAGAAAACTCTGGCCTGTAATTCAGAAAGGAGTTAGGCAAAAGTTCATGAAAAAAAGTAAATAGATTTTACAGAATTATGATTCATATTCTTTCTACTACCTTACGTAAATGCACCTCTAATGGATGAGAGTTCATTTCAGGTTTGCTATTTAAATACTATATTTTTCCTATTTTGGTAAATATTTTTGCTGGGCAGCAGAAAGAACAAAATGATTTCTTAAGAGCTGACTATAGTGCTTTTTGGCAGGGGGAATCCCACAAAGAGTCCAGGAGATTGCTTATTCCTTGGGAAAAAATGAGTGTACACATTGGAAAGGAGGTTCTGAAATGTCTGGAGGGCGGGAGAAACACAGTCAGGCAGGTGGTCTGCAGCACTCTTGGGGCTGGAAGACTTGAAAGAAGGAGGGAGCAAGAAGCAGGGAGCAAAACTAAATTTGGGAGAGTAAAAGTGTTATGAAGTAGGTTCAACTGAGAAAAAGACCAAACTGCTGTTCTAGAAGCAAGAGTAGGGGAAGGAGCTATTCACTGTACAAGCAGACTCTAGTTAGCATATATGTACTATAGTAAAACCTAACTAAAGAGAAACAGGTCTTTTTTCTTTCTTCCTTTCTTTTTTTCTGCTTATGTTTACTTCAAAGACAAAGGCAGGACAGTTCCAGGTCAAGGTTGTAGATACCTTCACAGCTCACACACAGAAAAGAAATGTACAGAAATATTTTCTACTTGTCAGGCTTTACTTTCTGTCTCTCAAGGAGAATAAACAATGTCATGCAATTTAGGTAGTCCATTGCACCTGGCCACTGTGGTACATTGTTGTGGAAGATGTAATTTGTTAAAACAAAATAGTAGCAAAAGTGTTCCTTTCCAAAAAGGAAAAAAATGATTCCAGCAAAATGCAAGTAATATATTAGAAATATTTTAAACAGTTGAAGCAATGAAAAATATTCATGGCATTAAGAGCAGAAAGAATATTTAAAACACTGCCTTCCATTCTGCCAAACTCTTCATCTCTTTATTCAAACCACTTCTGAAACTTTGCTTCTCTCTCAATCCTGCAAGACACAAAGGGCAATGCAGATCATGAGGAAGACAATCACTGTGGGCCTCATAGGATTTTTTAAATTGATTCCTCCAGTAATCACTATGTCTTTGGTATTATTATATTATTATTATTAACATGTGATAACGAGTAGAGATTTATTATTAGTTTGTATATAGCACCTCTTTAAAAAAGGAAGCAATTGAGTCAGGTTACATATAATTGAACGGATTGTTCCTGCTCACGCTTGGGGCAACTTACACTGCTGGGGAGAGGAAGAGGTAGAGAGAGTCATGTGAACCTGAGAATTTGCAGCTCAAGTGGAGGCTGAAATGCTTCTAAGAAGAAAAGGAAGCAAACACCTTCCCGAGAGTGACAGGAAAAGAGGCTTCCTAGGGATCAGAAGGAATTATGCAGAACTTGCTACAGCTCAGAAAGCTGCAGAGTTAACTGAAACCAAACCTAGAAGTAACCCCCTGCCCAACAAGGACACAGGAACAGAGCAAGATTTCTTTGCGAACATTTCATTTTTGTTGTGTCTGAGTTTCCTCAATGTTTGAAAACAGAGAATCGTAGAATCATTATGGTTGGAAAAGACCTTCAAGATCACTGAGCCCAACCGTAAACCTATCATCACCGTGCCTGCTAAACCATGTCCACAAGTGCCTCGTCTACACGTTTCTTGAACACTGCCAGGGACGATGACTCCATCACTCTCTGAGCAGTCTGTTCCAAAGCTTCACCACTCTTTCCATGTAGAATTTTTTCCTAATATCTAACCTGAATCTCCCCTGCTGCAACTTGAGGCCATTTCCGCTTGTGTTACTCGTAGTAGTTATTTTGGAGAAGAGATCAAACCCTGCCTCACTACGATCTCCTTTCAGGTGGTTCTTGCTATAATTTTTTTTCAAATGAAAGATTGCTTTTGGAATTCAGAAGCCTTTTTGGTCTTTTTTGGGAGAATAGAGGAGGTAGATTCACCTCTTCTGGTCATGTTGAAGTCCTGACAATCCTCTGAAAACCCTTGAAGATAGCTGGTCTTCTTAAAGTGTATTCAGATGATCACTGTTGTTCAAAGACCACTACTGCTCTGCTGACTATACACGAGGGGAAAAGTATTCTGCTCTTAGCTGAAAGAAAAAAATACAGAATAGTTCATTTAAACTTAGATTGTTTTTTTTTTCATAGAAAATAAAAACTAGTTTAATTTAAATCTACTAGCCACCTTTCTAAAACCAAAAAGGAGTAAGAATATAAACAAAGATGGAGCTGAAGAAATTTGCAGCTCTTATCCCTATTAAGACATTCTGCCTCAGAGTAGTGTGTCAGAAGGTTCAGTCTGTATCACTCAGCATTTGTTTGTTTCCATTGACCTAATTCTGAGAAGGCTTTAGGTTTCCATGTATATAAGCACTGTATCATGAATATCTACACTGGATGTACAGAAAGCAGTTGTCAGGGAAAAAAATTGTTCATGGAATAAGCACCTTTTAAAATAAGCCTTTCTTCTGCTTTCATAGATTCTCATCGTTAGCAGTTCAATGCTAAATTTTTGGTGTAAGCATATAGATTGCAAAATTGTTTAAGACCGAAAACATAATCAGAAAAACTCACCGTCATTGTGACAAAAGTGAGAAACAAAGGCGCACATTTGTAAATAACAAGTAATTACAATTTCTTTTCTGAAAAAAATTATTAAAATTCCTATGAAAGTATGATGCACAAGGAGCTTGGAGATGAATGGATGTTAGAAATAATAGATTGCGCATAGACATTGTTGGACCCTGCATTTAGGATTGTTCAAGAGAAATAAATATTGGGCACACACACACTGAGCAGTTAAGAAGATTTGCTCAGTGCCTGGAAGGATTGAAAGACACAAATAAAGTGTTAAAGACAATTGCAAAACAAAACAAAACAAAACAAAGTAAACAAAAAAACCTGTCCAGTAAATTGCTCTAATTAGACAGCTGTTTGATTCTGTCTGAAAGTGGAAAGAAACTGGAGGTGTGAGGATGACTCACAGTAGAGCTCTGATATATTGTTTTGTTTGGAGTTACAAAAAAAAATTAATATGAAGAATCATATTAATATGATTAATATAAAAATTAATATGAAGAATCTACTACAAAGACTGGGATGGTGAAAGATGATTAAATGGTATAAAGAGGCTGCAGAGGCAGTAGTTTTCTTCATTTACTTCATCGCCTGAAAAGAAGAAGAGAATATATTTGAAACTCTAAAAAAGGTATTTGTTTTAGACCAACACACTGAGAGGTCTGGAAAATGATTATTCCCCTGAAGGATTTCTTCAGGTTTCACTAAGTTACCTGCTGTTACTTATGTCTGAAACAGACTACTCACCCCAGCAGATTACACACGACAAATAAAAAATTATATAAATGAAATCCAGAAGTTATGAAAATGACGTAATATTTGTTTCAAATGAAATCAAAGTACTGTTACCTGAAATCTCTGTGAACAATGATCTTGCAGATCACTATTTCATAGCAAATGCTGCATATTTCACATTACTTTGTTACCAGCTGTCAGCTGTCTGACAAAAAAAAATGTGGGACAAAGGAATGATGTGAGAAAAAACTACTTCTTTGGCAAGTCCAGCATTTTATTAGAAAAATACAGTATTTTACTCCTCAACATTCCTATAAAAGACTGAAGTAGCGATAGGGTATTTTATCCCTCGGTTGTGGAGATCTGATTGTCTGAGAGTGTATCAGACAATGGATCTTGGGTACAATTCTCCACCCCATTTGGTACCCGCTTGTCTGCCTTCACACCCAAATTCAGGTAATATTAGCATATGCTTTCTCTAATTTATTACACCTGAGTAAGAGTTAACAGAGACCTCACTGTGTCTGTCTTCAGTGAGTCTTTTACATGAGTCAGTGCCTAGTGACTTCTTTTGTAAATGCAGTGACAATTTGTCTGTGTGTTCTTCTCTATTCAATAAAGATTAAAAAACAAAGTTACATAAAATATAGGTAATCTTTTTTCTAAAGTTCTAAAGTTTCTAAAGTTTTTGGAGAGGATGACCAGAATGTAGAAGTGTCATATGTATGAACTTTGTAAAGGGGCATGATTGGGCAAAGTGGCAAAATTCGTGAGACCTAAAGCCCAACATTCAGTTTACAAAGAGTAAACTACATATCACTATATCACTTAGGAAGGAGGCTTAAGGAAAAAAAAAAAAAAAAAAAAAAAAAAAAAAAAAAGGGAGAAATACCTCGAGAGTTCAATCTTTTTTTTAAGATATTGTAAAAAATATTACCCTTTGGACCTCTTCCAGTGGTCCATCCAAAATTGAAAACCTGCCCTTGACCACATATACTTGTTCCTGTGTCTATTATGTGCTTTTTTTTCCTGAAAAAGGAAAAATGTAGATGTGAAGAAAATGTTCAGATGTGAAGAAAATTGCTGCATAAATAAAAAATATCAAACAGAAACATCCCAGAATTTCTAATTTGAATTTTCTCACAGCCTTTTAATCTGTGAGATTAAAGCCTCTAAAAATAGGCTTTTTTTTTTTTTTTTCAAATTTCAATTCTATTTTGTTAGGACCATTATTGAGAGTACTGAATTACTGGAATTTCCGTTGGATAGTAAATCTGTCTTTCAGTCTGTCTTTTAATGATAATGTGGAACACATCTTGCTAAAATTAAAGTAACTTTTGTTAAAATATATGAAGGGCATATTAAAAGCATTCTCATGTCTTAACATGCTAGTCCATACCATCAGGTTTTGAAATCTATATCTCTGTTGAAGTCAATTGATTATTCCTTTTTACACCAGCCATCCTTAGATACACTCTACTATTTAAGATAATAAATATTTTTGCCAACTAAGTTCAGTATTTTCAGCACTTATATAACAATGTAAAACTTTCTGATACTTTATTTTCATATAAATATGTGATTAATAAATGTGAGAGCTTTTTATTGCCTTGACTTCACAATGCTTTCTGTAAGAATTTAATTCTGGGCATCTGAGAAATAATCATTTTTATAACACTTTGAAACTTTTACTTTTAGAGTGCTTTCTAATAAGTGCTAAACAAGATTAAATAATGTTGCAACTTAATCATCTAAATTAAATAAAAAAGTATAATTGCATTGAAAGTTAATTTTGGCTTCTTGTTCTCTAGATGACATTGGTCAGAACAGAATGTTTCATCTTACAGATGCAACATACAGAGACCACTATTTTCCATTATTGTTCAGCGAGTTGCGGTTATCTGGCTTGGGGTTTCAAAACCATAGTTTTGAAAGAGATTTTCAAAACTTTATTTTTCAGCTGGAGTGATTTGAGGATTTCAGGGTCTGGGAGGAGCAGATCTCTGAGTTTTGAGGAACACAGTAAGTCTATGAGTACTTTCAAAACAGTACATGTGTATTTCTATGTATTTATATATATATATTTAGTGACTGCATCATATAGCTTCTAAGGTGTGAAGTTTAAATATCTATAGGGAATACATAATAGCTGCTAAAAACTACAAGAGCTTGTAAAATTGTATTATTATTAAAAAATTGGATTGGCATGTTTACATAATCTCTACTCTGTAGATAAGATACAGTTGAGTCTGAGGACTTTAAATTCCTAAAATATAACTATGTTAAAAATGAAGAAAATATTCATATCTGATCTGACTTTTTTATTTTTCCTAATACTTTCTGAATATGTGGGAGAGATGTGGGTTGCAAGGAATCAAATGCATAGAGTTGTATTGCAAAATATCTTAAGTGAAATTTAGAAATTAAAAAAAAAACAGAACAATTTTGCAAAGTTCTTTTTTTCCACAGTCAAGATGAGGCTATAAACTTGATAATTAGAAAAGACCATAAGAAAAACTGAAACCAAACTACAAATACAGCATGGTTTTTGTTATGGAATATTTTTCATTTCTCTAACGATAACACAACAGGCTGTACTTGGTATGAATGGCACCTTTAAATATGATGACTGATTCAGGTGAGCTGGAGTTGATTTGGGGGGAATGGAGAGGGGAGTTCATATGGAGCAAGGATGGATTTATTAATATACTGAATTTCTCTCAACTACACTTTCATCATTGACTTAAACGAGTGTTCTTAGAGCGAAGAAACATATGCTAAAGAAGAATTTGCCATGCAAGACATCTATAATTAAAGAAGATCTTCAATGAAAGCATTTCACAACACCTCCATTAAGCTTTGTCATACTGCAAAAAGAACATGAGCCTCTGTGTAAAGAAAAGTTAAACAATTGTCAGCTGAAAGCAGATGAGGGTTTTATTGAATACCTGTATTACTAATTCATGAAGAAGTATCCATGCACAGCAGATACAATCATTGCTTTTAATCATTGTACAATTTTTATTACCAATAGAACTACTAAACAAAAAGAGGGGATAGATTTCCTTTACTGATAGCCATAGTTTTATTTCAGGAGAAATCAGTGACCTAGGTCATTGGGTTGTCACTGATCCTAGCAGAAGGATCATCTTCATCTGAAGAGACAGATAGGATTACTGTCTTGAAGACAGTAGAAAACAGGACATTCAAATGTCACTAACTGGGGTCACTGAAAAGTTAAAGTGTGGATAACCCCCTGGAAAGGAATAAAAGTATTTGACAAGGCATTTCCAAGAAAAAAATGACATAGTTTATATCATATCTAAAGGAAATCAATATCAGTAAAGATATGCACATTAATGTCTGGTTTATCAATTTTAAAAAAGCATTTTATCATTTGTATACTCTTAGTTAGATTTTCACTAAAGCAGCAATAATTGTATCTTGAATTGTAGATCCAGATATCTGGAGTGTTGGAAAGTGTTCTTTTGAAGTCTGGGTTCATCCTGTGCTAGGAAAGATACACTGATGCTTATTTTTCATTAAGAAGCTAGTCTGCAAAGGCAGTTTATTACTTCCATCTAATAATAGTTCTTTCCATCACTAATAATAGGTATTTTATTTTATAAGTGTACAAGACTAGAGTTACTGAGTCATTTTAGTCGACACAGATACCAAATGACACCAAGGGGGAGAAACTTTTCTTTAAAAGTCCACAAATTAAAAGCAATTAATAAAAATAACAGGAGAACATTTAGTGAAAGGTAGACAATAGAAACTGGTATCAATATGAAATATATTTAATGAACAATGTAAATTACTATTTTATTTTATTTTAAGATAAGATTTGCACTGTTGCAAATGATTCTGAAATTGTTACCTGCAATGGTAGCCTCAGCCAAAAGATGAATCTAACGATCAGCTGACACCAAAGATTCTCACTTGGAGAAATCTTCTGCGTACTCCACTAACCTACTTTAAAATATTTAACCTGAGTGCAGTCACAGAATCATAGAATGGAATCTGGAACCTGATTCTGCACATCCCAGATGATAAGGAGTTCTTCCATGAAAATAGGGGGAGAACACAGCTCTTTGTTTGCAGGTGCTGTTGTGATGAGAACTTGTGTCTACCATTTAGGGAGTAAGATGAGGGAACTGAATATTTTGTCTCTAGTTATGCTTGCACCTGGAAAACTGAGGTCATCATACAGAGAAGAGGCAAGATGAAGATCTTATATATTTGCTCATCTATTTATTTGTCTCTTCTGAGGTAGCAAGGGTGCAAAGGATGGGAAACACACTATCATTTGTTGCTGTTTTTATCTTCTCTATGGTTTTCATACTGGCTCTTCTTCTCTGCCTGCTGCTTTCTTTTACAGGTTTTCTCATTTGTCAAAGGGAAACCCACCTGGTTTCCATTTGATATCTTCAAGTCCTGTTGTGTGAATACAGCTTATGCATCCAATATGTCTCTGCTTCCTTGAACAGCTTTCTTAGTGGCTTATGCTGTTTACAGTATACTGAAATAATGCAGAATAACGTTTAGTATGGGTAATGGGTGAGAGTGATATTCTGAAACAATTCTTTTCTGTATTAAAGGAAAATTAGGAGAGCTTGAGAAGAGATAATTTTCTATCTAGAAATTTTTGAAAACAAAGAAATTGATCATCATAATTTAGTTGAAAGACTTTTAGGGTTTAAAGTACTTTACTGTGTTTTTAACTACTTTTACTGTATTTGCACATTAGGCATGGCATAATTTAATTGTCTTTTTTTTTAGAGGATAGATAGAAAAAAATCTTTTATTTTGAAAGGGGGTATCACATGTTTGGGGTAAATATTTTGAATTGTTCTTCAATCAAAGCAAAACTGGAGACATGCTAAGCTTTTCATCTTAGGAAACAGAAATATGCCCATTAGAAATTGCATCACTGTCACATCTATTCAGAAGGCCTATAGGTTCAAGCATAAATTGAGGGAACAAAAAGAAGGCCTATAGGTTCAAGCATAAATTGAGGGAACAAAAAAAAAAAAAAAAAAGGCTGGTAGCAAAAACACCACAGCTTTTTCTTCACATAAGGTGATCTGTAAAAAAAACACATGGGTGCTGCAAGACTAAAACTATGTCCTGAATCAATTTAGAAGTTTGCCAATTTGAATTTAAGCCAAATGACTATCCAATGAAGAGTAACAGATGCACCTGATGACATAGCATTCTAGTTCAAGGACGTAGTAGAAAAATCACTCTACTTCTCCCTAGTGACAGATAAACCTATTGATTGCGCATTTACAGCTCAAATGTTATGTTTTTTTTTTTTTTTTTCCTTAGTAGAATAACAACAGAATTTGAGTGTATGAAGAGCCTGTGAGTTTGGCTTTGGCTTCAATTCAAGGCCAAACAAAGGGCTTTGACTTTCACCACAATCTGCAGAAGCGTTTATAAACTGTATATTTGAATTGTACAAGCTTGTTGAACTTTCAAGCATTTACAGCGGCTAGAGTACCTAGTAGCACAATATTTCCTCTTTTTTTTTTTTTTTTTTTCTACTTATAGGTATCAAAATCCATTTAAGAAAAAGTTCACTGATAGCTTGAATCCAATTGTAGCTGATCCCAGTTATCCAATGATAACCTGAATCACTGATAACTGGAACAATGAATCCAAGCACCAAAAAGAGCTAATTTACACTACCTGAATGTGTTATTTTTTTGATGGAAAAATAGGAGGGGGGGAGGAAGAAAAAAGAAAAAAAAAAAAAGCTCAGGCAAAACAGCAATTTCTTTCACTTAAATTTTTGTTCACTAAAACTTTATTAAAGTTAGTTCACTACAGACTTTATTAGCCATTCGAAAATGTGCTATTTTGGTGAAATATTACCTTAAAAATTACTTTTTTTTTGAAAAGACTCCAACTTTCATCCTTTTGCAATTAATTGTTTTGAAATTCTCAGATCCTTCTCCCAACATTAATACTTTCTTTTACTTTTAGATAAAGTTAAAAGAAAGAGTGCATTTCTTTTTTTTTACCACTTTCCTTCTTTTTATTTTTATTTTTTTTCTAGATAAGGGATCTACGCATTCATAAAGAGTAAAAGTGTTTTTTTCTGAACCAAAGATCCAAGTTAATCTTTCTAGCTCTTATAATAGTATTCTGCCTTTTATACCTGCGTGCTTCCTTCCAAAGTCTTAGGATTCTTTTAAGGTGAGGAACTACTCACATAAAAGTAAGTGTAGAAACACCTACTTTTGGCTTACCTAGCTTTGATAACTTTGCATATATTTCTTTTTTTTTTCTACTGGAGTGTTAAACTATGCTTAATTTTTTGATTATTCTATTCCTTCAACAAACCTCAATTTGTGGCTTTAAAAGTTAGTTTATTCACTATGATTGCTATAGAAGTATATCCATTCTATGATTCTGTGTGATTCTGTGATCTTCACCAATATATAGCAAGTAAGAAAGTTAATCGAAGCAATTTTGGCATGAACATAAAGTAATGAATAAACATAGATATCTTCTGTTTGTTTTACTGAAATTTATCATATGTTTCATGCGTGATGGGTCCTAACTATTTTTCAGTGCTCATTTCACTTCTGGATGATTAAATTTCCAAGCACAAAGTATTGGATGAAAAAGGGATCTCTTCCTGCTCTTTGAGAAAAGAATGGACAATTGGGTTCAGAGCATTCAAATTTTAAGTCATCAAGAATGATTGTTGTCTCTTGAAGCTGGATCATGAAAAAAAGAACTCTAATTTATCCCTCTGCACATTCACAGAAGAAACTGAGCTCTTTGGCCAAATATGCCTTTTTTTTTTTTTTTTTTAATTCAGATCTTCCACCATTATCATGATAACAAAAATGAGACCAAGATTCATGTGCGATTGTGTGAATGTAGCATCTCTGCAGAAGAGTATTTTCATTCACTTCTTAGAAACGTCCTAAACTGAGTCATGACGTCCTTGGGGTTCTCCACCTCAGTTTTGAAAATAGCTATTTACTGTGCCTGTTTTTTCCAGAAGTCACAAAAAGCTCAGGGTATTCTGCCTAAATTTGAAAGCACCTATTTCCACAGGTATATTGAGTTTTGTGATGAAGTCAAAAATATGCCTTGAGGAATAGGAGCATGCATTGGAAAGATTCCAGTGAAGCTTATAGTTACAGATAGGACGTCTTTCTCGTTCTACTTTGAAGAAAAGTTTGGATCTTCTAAGGCTACTAACATGACATTGTCTTTGTCACTGTAGTAAGAACTAAACACAAAACTAATTTGTGACACAAAACTAATTTCAGACAGAACAATCTGTAATGCATCATGACAACAATTTGCTGTAGGAGCTTTCAAACACTTTCCTAAATCCTCATTGGTTTTGCCTGCAAAAAAACCCACCCCTTTATGTTGCCTTTTTCAGGCACTTCTAGTGTATTGTCTGCTTTCGAGAAAATAAACAACAAGAAAAGCCTACTATATTATTACAATATCAGTGCCAAGGCATAAGCCATGTGCACTTATGCCAAGCTCTTTTTCAGTCTCTAGGCCCAACACAGATGATGACGACTCAGGTTGACAATAGGATTTGTTGAATGTCAGTTATTGATAGCATCACTGGCATTTTACTCCTGAGCAGAGCAACAGGCCATTGTGAAACAGGCATTCATGTAAAAATGACACTTTTTCTGAACTTTTAACTGTTGGTTAACGGCTGATTTCTAGCATATTCCACTGATTCTTCTTAGGAGGATGGCCAATGTTCATGTTTGCACAGATTTGATTCTAGGTAGAGAACCGTTGCTTCTGCGACACTTACTCCTATGCTTCTGACAGTTCATAGCATTCTTCATAAATGCTTTGGGAATGCACAGTAAAGCTACCATTTATATGAAGAAGCAAGTATACAAATGAGATGAGTCTTGAATTGGACAAAGAATGAGTGCAATTGAATGCTAAAAAACTTGCAATCCATACTGCTGACTGAAATCATTCCACATTGAAATGACACTGTCCATCTACACTTGGAACTAAGCTGAAACAGATGAGCAGCATTATGCTCTCCAAAATCTCAAGTTTCTCTGTTTAGCTGTGCCTCTTATTGTTTCCTTTCCTAGAGCCAGTGCAGAGATTCCTCATGGCTTAGAGCAGACAGGAGTTCCAGCAAGGTTAGTGAGCAAGGTTAAGAATGATGGACTTTGATAATATTCCCATCCATGAAAACTACTTGTAGTGCTAACAGTGAATGCAGATTCCACCTCGAGTTTTACCCAATCATGAATCACAATATATCAAAAATATTTTCATCTTCATGAGAAACTGACATGTCATCTGGCATGAGTTTAGTGATGACTCATTGCCGTTAGCATAGAGATGGCAAGGATTTGCAGCCATTCCTAAGTGTTAGAAAATAACATCAATATCATCAGAATTTTCAAAATGAGTGAATGGATATTGTCATGTAAGAAAATAGAGCTTAAATATAACCATTCTTATTGCTCACTGACCATGGAGTTAAGAATTTATAATTTATGGACACATGCAAAAAAAAAAAATTTGCTTTTTTGGGTTTTTTTTGCCTTTTTTTTTTTTTTTTGTCAGAATACAGAGATATTTGGAATAAATCTGTGAACAAAGTAGATATTTTTTATATTTTTATATTTTGGGGAAGACATGGAATGAGTTGCACATAGAGCATGTAATCATTTGTTTTAAATACTCACAGCTCAATATTAAATAATATGAAGGAAGATATCTTTTGGCACCTCAGCTAATAGTTCAGGCTGTGTTAATGTGACAGTGTAATATATTGTCTTTATACAACGTGAGTCTCTTCATACGCAGTTTCTGGTAATTAGAACATCAGCGTGTGGAAACATGAATGAATTTCAACTAGCTTAGCAACTCTAAAAAGAAAACAAGTCTTTAAGAATTAATAGTAAAATTATTAGCATAAAATTATATTTTCATGTTATTATGATCTTATGCTGTATAGAATAACAGTATCCCTATTGATAAGCCACATAAATGCATCTGTCTCTGAGAGGGACCATGTATTTTATGTCCACTAATTTCATAAGTCAAATACATGTTACAGGCTGTAAGACTTTTAGTATTTTTAGTAATGTTTTAAATATATAAGAAATAAATTTTCATCTTCTTTTTCATCCGTTTCACACCAGTCAAACCAATGCTAGGCACATCATAAAACCATGTGTGTGCACACACACTCAAACCAAAGCTAGACTGCAATATGATGCTTTCTGGTGGTATTGATAGTACTGCTCATACTATAAATGATTATTTGAAAGTGATCATAGCATGACTCAAATACAGTGCCTAAATCTATGTTTCCACCAAATATCTTCCTGACTGCAACGGTCTAAATACGTACACTTACCCGACCTGAAATATGTTGTTAAAACATCAATGAAACTTACATATGGATGAGAAGATTTTGGCATGTGATTTACTTCTCTGTCTTAACTTGATCACTGCTCACCACAGTTTTAGACTCTAAATCATGTAGCCTCCCCCAGTAGTAAGAAAACCAGTTTCTTCTGTCTTACGCAGACTCTTTTGGCGAAGTACCTACTGAGTATCTTAAGTATATCTGTAATAATTTCTGTTCTCTATACAATATATTTTAATAATATTTCATCCATATTTTTTCCAGAATGCCATTTTTTAAAAAACCAAATAAGTCGGTCAAGAATAGACGCTGAGTTTCTGTGAGGGAGCAGGGACTATTTTGGCTTCATAATAATTGTTTCACAAAATTGTAGTTGTCCTTGCCAGCTGTCAGATATTTTAAAAGGATGAGAAAAAAAAAAAAAAGAAAAGCAAAAACATAGTCATATGAATCTCACAGATACATACATTGTCTATTTTCTGCAGATAACTGGTACCAAGTAAAGGTAATCCAATGTTTTTGAGGGATTTCAAGGGAGACAGGCTACTCATCTTCTCCTGTTTAATGGGACCACTTAAGCTGAACTGTTGAAAACCTAGTACAGGTAATGGACTGTAATGTCATACAAGTTGAGAGGAAGGGAGTGTGCAATTTACACCTTTAGTTCTAGCAGGAGTATTGATTCTGTGCTTTAAACCAAACTTGTTCCCCCATAAAACAGACAAACAAAAAGCTCCTTGAACTGAAATGCACCAAACCTGTCCAAAGCATCTGCTTACAGTATTTAAAACAAACAAAAAAAAAAAGCAAAAAAACCCCACTTTTTTTTCTGATAATGGTTTCGTCTGTGAAAATAAAGGGTGCGAAAATCATCAAAAGCATCCAGGAACTTTTGCAAGGTGTGCAAAGATATAACCTTGAACTTTTAGAAAGGCAAAATGGTAGAAAATAACAAAATAGCAAAAGGGCATTGGATGGGTTTACAATTAGAATAGAGAGGTGTATTTATGATAGACCTAAACTGAAACAATCTCTGGATATAGACCTTAATTCTCTTTTGAGTACTACTGCAGAAATGCAGGCTATATTTTCTGCCATATTAACATGAACTTTGTCAGCAAACTTCTCAAAATTAAGCCAAATTCGTGTAAAATTTTATGAAAAACTATATAAACAAATCAAGTATTCCTGAGTACCTTAAAAGAAAGAATAAGATGTGTACCAGCCATGTGAACATGGATTCATTAAGAACTAAGCATTTCAAACTAATCTAATTTCTTTGTATGACAAGTTAACAGGACTTGTGGAAGCATTTCACATGTGCTGACTTTCGTAAGGCTTTTGATGTCATTGCACGTGACATTTTCATAAGTAAGCCATGGATATGTTAATCAATTGAAACTACTGTTTGGTTGGCATAACCGGTTGGAAAACCACTTAAAAAATAATTATCAGTGGCTCTCTGACAAACTGGAGAGATTTATCAAATTGGGCTGTTCAGCAGCCCGTCTTTAGTATGATTCAATATTCCTATTACAATGTTGGATGATAGCATGGAGAATAAGAGGAGCATTGTCTGTCTCAGACCTACCTCTCCTTATGTTTAAACAGGAAAAATTCTTTTTTCTAAGAACTGTTCTTCTTGTCCTCTGAGACCTGAAGGCTGGCTTTCCCTGAACATCCAATGTTCAGGAACATCCATTTCCTTCTCTTTTTCACAAAAACCTTTGAAACAAGTTCCATGACCCAGTGATTTTCCCATACTGCAAACTGATTTCCTCTTCTGTCTCACACACTATACTCTTTATAAATACTCCTCTTCTTCCTATATCACCACACTTCCGTGACCAGGTTTCAAAGTAGTAACTTTAAAAAAAAATCCAATAGTTATCCAGTAGTACTTAAAACAACTTCCACTTCGTTATCCACTGATAAACGAGAATATTAGATATTTCTGTGTCTCTTTTTAGGATATTTTTAAGAGTACACCTGAGGCTATAAAAAGCTCAGGAAATCTTACAAAACATTTTTATTTACAACAAACAAAAATAAATGACTGTCACTTTTTATTGCATATACTTCCTCTTCAGTCAGAATAGAAAAGAAAATCATTTATCTAGCCTACATCACTGATTATAAATGTGAGAGTGCAAATATCATTTAATCCCATAATAGGGGAATGGATTCCAACCTCTTTAATTAAAAGCAGTGTTGTATTAAAAATTCTGTAAGTAATTTCTTCTAAAGTTAGGATCATGCTAGGGCTAACACATGGCATGACAGACCCTGAGTCTGATCTTATTCCCTAGTTTTTCAAACTGTAGGTAAATTTGAGGTACAGTTTTTTCAAACTGTAGGTAAATGTATGAGTCAAATCACAAAGACATAGCTGAGTTAAGAGCTTAAATAACTTTGAAGACAAAAGATAGAAAAATACATATAATAGATAAAGTTTGATCAAGTAAAGGCTGCTACTTTTACTTCACAGGTTATAAATATAAAAAAAGTGACGAAACCATATATTTTTCCAATAATATTTTTGCTCCTCTACACACTAGTGAAGAGAATATATCTTTTTCCTGCCAGCGTTTTCTCCTGGATAGCATACGTTTGTATTTAACAATAACTAACTGAAATTTTTTCTCCTCAAATGGTTTCTGTATATATATTTTTTTAAATCAGTCACGCATGTATCTAATTTGTATGTAAAGTTGCTAAAGGGAAAACCTCCCACATCAACGTTTTTCGGAAAAATACTCTCACTCAGATAACTCAATTGGAAAGATTGAAATCTAACTGAATACCTCAGCTAGCATGAACATGTTCATCTAAATCAGATATGAATGAATATCTGTGTGTTCCTTCTATAAAATCAAAAGTGAAGTAGGATTATTACATTACATAGGTGGAAACAAATTTGTTAAACATGAGGAGTTTTTAATGTTAAGGATAAAAAAAATAAAGGACTACGAAGTGTGTTTGTGCCAATTCTTAGTTAAATAAGCTTGGATCTGCAACTCACTGTTTTGGAAAAAGATTTCTTTATATACCCCTGGTGGACATTGACTACTAATCACATTAAAATCTGTTCTTAGAGTATTTTCATATATGTTAAAATTCTAATTTTTACTTCCTATTTTAGAAATTGAATAGAAATTAGTTACATAAGATATTTCTTTGCAAAGATGTAATATATAATTTAAAAATGGAAACATTGACAAAATGAGTGGAAACATGTTTTAATAAGCATATCTTGAGAACTTGGAAAATGATGGAAGATCTTCCCAAGTATTGAAGGTTTTCCAGACAGACAGCATTTTAAAATATGAAAGTCAAACCAACCAACCACTGGTTTCATACAGATCTGTCTTTTAAAATAAAAACCTTTTCAGCACATTTGGGGCTAACAGACTGACTTCATATTAAAACATCATGCAATTCAATGCCGCTGACTTCTCGTATTCAAAAGTAATGCCAGGTGAGTACTGTGAAGTAGATGCCAATCGTTATAGGATTACATGGTACAACTATTCACCTGGGTTAGCACCGCTATGGTACTAACCACTGTCAGGGTTATCATGAACAAGAGTTCTTTAATCGATAAGGTCCCTGTTGTGCTGTTTCTTGTTGTATAACAAACAGCAAGAGTAAATTCTCTCTGGGCATTTTTGCATTTTATTAGGACAACAATAAAAGAAAAAGTATATATTAAAATTAAGTGTATGAGATATTTTTTTGCCTCTAGGGAAGCATGTTTCCTTCTAGGGAATAATATGCTGTAGAATTCAATGTCGCTATTCTATTTGCAGGCTCAAATCGCATAAACTAGACTGCTTTCAAATGAAACTGAGCTAGAATGTGCACTCCAGGAGCACACCTAATGTGCTCCAAATGCAAATGGACATTTAGTCCAGAGGACAGGAGACATTCAGGTGAGGGTATTTGAACTAACCTTTGGTAAGCCTCTTTTCCCCAGAGCCTATATATAGCATCAATTATGGGTTTTGGGCACTGTTTCACGCTACAGATCCATTCCCATTGTGGTTCTTATATATGTGTGCATATATCTATATGTTTGTATATACACACAGACACATATATGGTATACAGATATATTTATATATGTACACACATACATAATACAGTCTGTCTGCGTATCGTAATTAGCAAAAATGCTTCAGAATGTGGGTTTTTGAAATTTATCTACCTTGTTATGCACAAGTTCAACTTTAGAGATCCTTACTAGTATGGTTCCTCTGTGCACTTGAAGTCCTTTAGTATTCATACTGCAGATGCCTTTGTAGAGGTAGATACGTCCTAAATCACCAAGCTCATGGTGCCATGTGGCTGCTCTTGATTTGAAGAAAAGAAAGTGCTGGATCTGAAGCTGGGCACTGTGGTAGGGAGACTGGTGGAGCTGAGTGAGGAGGGCTGTTTTTTTGGAAGAATGTATATGTGCACTAAGGAAAAGATCTAAAGTATCTAAAGATCCGCATATCAGAAAATGAAGGACATTGAGTTTATTGTTGGTTTTGCATAATATAGCACCTTAAATCTAAATATTACCTCTGCTCCCCCACATTATAGAGTGGGGGGAACCTGATCTACTTGGATGCCTCTTCTATGGCTCTGAGTGCATGTGCTGTGATGGAGCAGGCTTTTCATGGAAGTCAGCCTTATGCTTGGCATTGGCCAATTTTGTGGTTAAAGAATTCTCCTGGGAAACAGGGAACCTACTTTAATATACCTCTTTTTATGTTTAGAAAAAGTTTGAGCACTCTTTCTGTCCTAGCCAGCAGGTTAATAAACATGCAAAAGTGGAGCTTCCTGCTTTATATAGGTAGTTACATTCACTAACAGCTTCAGCTGAAGAAGGCTTTACTCCAGCAGCCACTTGAGTGGTAGGTCGTGTACTTTTTCTGTACGAGGAAAACCTCCATTCAGGTTCCAGCTTCAAATAAGGCAGGGCAATATTTAAAAAGTAGGTCTCCCAGAAGCTAGTGAAAAGTTGGATTTATCCTTTTGGAAATATGACAAGTCAGGCATTTTTTCCTGTAGCAACTGCTACATTTGCTCTAGTGTGGTCAAGATCTCAAGAGAAAAAAAGGCATGTGGCAGCTCAGTTGTAAATGGAAACTGAGCTGGGACAAAATGGTGTCATTCCCTTCAAGAAACGTAGAATATAATGACTGATGATTTGATTAAAATCAAGTGGCCTATTTAGAAGTTGAAAACAGATGAAACAGATTGTGTCAGTATTTGCAATTTTCATTTCCTAATGACATTTTTGGCAATATTTTTGATTAGCTCGAATTAGGCAGGCAGGCAGACAAAGATACATTTAACAAGCAAACACTGTCCAGTAAAGAAGCAGGGGGGAAAAGTAGCTGAGACTTTCCATGGCTTGCTCGGTGGCATAGCACATCAATTATGTGAGCGAGAAGAAAGCCCAAACTTTCTGACGCATAAGCCTGAAAATTTAATCAGAAAGTTATTTTTATTCACAATATAGTTATAATTACCACTAACTATGGAAAAATACTTTACCAAAATAGTCTGGGGAGGAATTAGTAAGGGAAAAGAGAAACCTGTAGTTAGTTTCTGAATTAATAATAATAATAAAAAAGTTTAATATATATGCTTCAAAAATATCTAGCAAAGTTAAACAAGATCCATGTGAAATACGTCCAGCCATCAAAAATGAAGGCAATTAGCAGCAATTATAGAGCTTCTTTCCCAAAACTATGTATTGTAAATCCTTTTAATCAGAGAAAGCACCAATAACATCAAGCCATTGTGTGTCTGAACAGGAAGCCTAGTATGTAGGAACACTTTGCTCTTAATTAACTTTTGGATACCACTTTCTGCAGATTGCTATCAGCAGAGGTGCTGCATAGAGGAAACTATGTATTTTAGGTTTCAATTAAAGGATTAATTGTATTTTTAAGTGCAATATGGTAATGAGGCATAATGGTTGTTTGCTGGAGGTATACTGTGCTTAATAGGTTGGTGGATTAAACAGTCCCTGCATTAAAAGGAATTATTGTATTTGTCATAAATACCTTTGAGGATAAATTTGCTTTCAACTAGTGGAGGAATTCTTTGATACAAAACATGAAGGATTACATGAAGGTGACAGGAAAAGTAGTCTGCATCTGTCAGGTGTGCTCCTGATCACAGGCCAAGAAAACTTACGAAGTTACCTGGGGCACATAACATTTAGAAACCGAGCCCTGTTATCAGAAATCAAAGAATCCGATGCAGTTGAATGTTTTGTATTTGGAAAGGAGATGTGAAGAAGTAATGCATTTGGAATTTATTGTGTTTTTTGTACTAGCTGCACTCTTTCTATAGGGCTCACTAACCTCTCAGTTATAGGGCAACTGTATTTATAACAGTATCTGCTACTGTATTGTAAAAAGTGAAGCTGCAGAGGTTCTCAGTTTTCTAACATAAGCCCCAAGCCATGACCACAAAGGGCAATTTAAGGGGCAAAGGAAAAAACAACAAAAACTCAAAGACTTCTTGAGAGTGAAGAATTTTCATTTACTTGCTTTAAGACTGAAGAATTTCATATAAATTATTTTTCATGGGAATTTTGTAATAATCTGTCCTAACTCCACCCACCCTTTCATGTTGCATATGGTTGGTAATTTTGCAAGGGCATGGGTGGGGGAAAAATAGCTGCTGTGATTTTGGAGTAATTTAATTTCTAGGGACTGAAGTCTTTCATTTTTAGCAATACATAATCTAGAGTAAGCCTTTTCCTATGAAAAAAATAGAATCTGCTTTCAACTGCTCTCTAGATACGGAAGCTTAAATCACTGTACACCCAGGGAGGGAGGCTGTAGGGTTAGGAATGGATTTAGCATTGATTTGGGTGGATGGGAAGACTGAGCAACAGTGTGTCCATATAATGTGGCAAGGAAGAGTGCACACATGCTGGTATGAGCTTTGATAAGGATCAGGAGAAGGGGATAAGCAAATTTATCATTCCTATAAGAAAAAAAAAAAAAAAAGAAAAGAAAGTTTTTTTTAAAAAGGAATTGGGGTTGGAACCACAGAGAAGGGTATTTAAAGGAGCGCAATACAAGAAAAAAAAAGTTGTTTAAATATTAATAGAGGTAATAAATAAGTGTTATTGAAAGTTATATAAAACATATGCAAACAGACTTGTGAACACAATTATTTAACTTAATTTAGGCTTAAATACCAATGTTGCTCTTGTTATAGTGTCAGCTTTCAAAATAACTTCTCAATAGTCCCCTACGTCTTGAAAAGAGACAAGTTTCTCAGTCTCTTAAAGTGTTATGGATTGAAGAGAAGTTAAGGGAGAATGAGAGCAGGGAGAACACAAGTTTAGAAGCACAACACTGACCTCATGACCTTCTCCTTAAAAGAAATCTCTCCTCCCCAGAACTGCATCTGTTCTTTTCCTATTTCTTTTAGCCCTCCTAACTTATGACAGAAGCTTTTTTTTTTTCAATAAAAAGCTTAAGCCACCCTTACATGTGATTAGACTTGAAGGCATTAGGAGACCTACAGATCTCTTTGTTTATTTATTTAAGGAGAATTAAAAGACTGTTTCATGCTGAAATAAGTTTATCGAAGATAACAGTCTTTGATGTAAGATGTTTAATCTAAGGAACTAAGTTATTCTTTTTTTTTCAGATATCTGTTTTATATATCTGTTAGATGGAAGGATACAAGATCATTCAAGTATCTTTTATTTGTCAGCTTCTCCTGTTGTTTTTTGTGTGAAGGTTGTAGTTATTTCAAAAAAGTACAAACTTTTCATAATTCAAACCCAACTCTTGAAGTCTACTAGAAAAGAAGCTAAAATGCTAACAATGTAATATACACTAAGCATGTGCAAAAACTGAAAGACCTAGAAATAGAATACATATTCTGAGCAGTTTACAAATAAACCATGTGCCAGGAGTATATGAAATGTCTGCTCCCCAGACTTATTCCTATTTGCTATCTACAAGTTTTAGCAAAGGAGAGAAAGTCTAAGGTAATAAAAAAGGAAAGGCCCCAGGATATTTATTGACAATCATGGTCAGCTTGTCAGTGCAAGTCAATTTTTCAGCCAGTGAGTCAAATAAAGAAAAGTGAGTTTGCTAAGATTATTCCTGCACCCAATTAAAGACAATTCTGAAGTTCTTTCAACTTCTGTCATTATAACCTGTAGTAAACCACCACCTAATTTTTTTTATTATAATTATTTGTGTAAATGCTAGCTCATTAGTGTTCTCTGTAGGAACAAACATGAAATACTAAATTAGCTTTGCAGAAAAACATTGAATAAAAGTTAAATGGCTTTAAGAATAAAGGAACCTTAAACAGTATGGTTTTCTGAATCAATTCAGCAAGTCATAAAATCCCAACTGTCTAGTTTTGAAAAGAGCACATCTGACTTGTGCTTTTGAGTGGCTTGAGAGTGAAGCTAGTGGTAAATCATACTATATTCAACACTTATTTGCAGTCTTTTTTATTAAATACCTCCTGCATTGGTCTGCAAATCTTTGGCACAGTTTTGGCATTTCAGTATGTTTCTCTGCTTCAAATTTGTGTTCTCCCTGGTTATCACAGTTTTCTCTATGCATCAGATGGATTGGTTTGCAATTCTAAGTTTTAGGACATTTGTTTTCTGCTTTTGTATTCAGATGGTCTATGGGAAGCTCCTCTGGTTTCTTCAGAGATTTTTTCTTAGTACATCTACATTTTCACACCTCTTAATCAGAGAATCCCATGTGGAAATTACTTACCTTTTCATCTTAATTATCCTAAGGATCTACAGAGACAAATCACATCTGATGCCTGGATATGCAGAGGAGTGATCTACAGAGGAGGTATGGACTTTTGACCCATTTTGCCCTATGTCCTTTGTCTGATGATGATCATGACTTCATTTATTCACCCATCATCCCATAATATAGGGTATATGGAGCATTTTTTGCTATTTGTATTCAACATCTGCTTCTTAATTCTGTTTAGAGTTGTATGTTTAATGAGTTTTCCTGCACAGAAACTAGACATCCCTACTTATTTATCTATAGAATGGTCATGTGATCCCTGGATTCTTTCTTGAAATGGCCTCAAACTTGCTACCTTCTTGTCTTCTTTACTTTAAGAAAGTAATAGCTTTTGCATTGAAAATCTGGATTCCTTTTGAACTCTCGGATTAATTCCACTAGTCCTAGTAATGTGGTACTATTCAGATATCCATTTTTCTCTAAAATCATTCACCAGCACTTCAATCTGGGATAATTTCTCTGGTCAATCTGCTATACAAAACAATATGGATATAGGAAATTGCCTAAATTCCACTTTAAAGTACAATGCAGAGGATTCATGTAGCTTTTATTCAGAGCTCTAATTGGCCTTAAGAAAGTCGTAGCTCAGTCTAGGTGATTCTTTCTCTCTTCAGTTCAACAGACTTTAGAGATAGTAAAACCAAGTAAATTTTGACTCAAGTGTAATCCTTAGAATTCATCTCTATACTACTGGCTTTCAGATCAGTATACACATTTTTTTCCCATTAATTCTTCCATATTATGACATATAGGATCATCTGTTCACACTCACATCCTGCAACTCTAGCAAAAAGCATACAATTTATTCAGGCTAAAAGATACAATCTAAGTTCAGTTTAAAATGTAAATGTTTAGAGTTGTGAAATTAATTTCAGTTTGAGTGAGACAATCACTTGCACAGGAAATAATAGTTTCTACCAGCAGTATAACTGTGGCTGTTCAAAATGTGACAGATTACACAATCTGTCCTCCAATGCTGTTAATCCAGAATCTTAATTTGGTGTGTGTGTATGTATTGGTGCTTGAAAGGAGGCACGGAGAAGGGTAAAGAAAGAGAGGGGATATTGCATAGCCCTGACCATGAGAATAGCAGGTGTGGTAACTTGTTAGACTGAAGGGTGAAAGTGGAGGCGTTGCACAACAAACTCATTGAGGGAACTACGGTTTGACTGGGAAAGAAGTTCTTTAGTGTCTCATTAATAACGGCCAACGGATTTTTTACAGTTCAACTTCATCAAAAGTATTATAATTCCAAAGGATTTGGACAATTCATTTCTCCAATTTTGCCTGGACAGAGGGTCACTAAGGTGTCAGAAGGCATGGTCTGTCCTTCTCCATTGTTTATGACTTGTTTTTTTCCTTCTCACAACAATCTTATTCTATAGGGAACTTCTGTCTTTAGGGCTTCATGCCACATCAAAGGCCAGAAAAGATGGCACTGAAATTTTGAGGATTTTCCTCCTATACCTCCCTCCCTCATCCCTCTCTTTTCCCTCTCCTTTCCCAGATACTCTATGGACAGGGAGAGCAGGAGCAGAGCAGAGGGAGACAGGTACAATGGAGCTAGGTGGTCCAGTCTTCACAGGTTAGCACACAAGATCATTTGCATGATTGGGTAGTGCAATAACTGGTGTGCCAAAAACTCATTGTTTTGGTATTATTTGATAATATATACATTTAGAATCACTTTAATATCACGGCATTGAAATATTACCTGTCACTAACACCCACTGAAATATTAATACTAAAGTGAGAGGTGCAATGAATCAGACATGGTTCTGAAGGAGAACATGCAACTATCTAAGCAATGCTTAGACACTTGGGAGGGTCTGTGACAAGAGCAACTATGAATGAACATTTAAGAATGGTGAAGGATATAGCAGCAGATGCTGAAGTATCAGTGGTGCTATGACTGAAATAAAGGTAATTTTCATGTGTAAGCCAGCACAGCCATCTGCATGTTCACTGACTCTGAGTGAACCACTCATTATCCATACAGTTTACCCATATTTGTTGGACACTTTTTTTCACTCAAAATACAATAGTGGGTAAGAAATTACTTCAGCCAACAAAAGGGGTAAAACCAGGGGAAAAAAAAAAAGGTTTGTTAGAATATTTTCAAAATAAAATTTTCCATGTTTTAGCTTGAAGTGATGATTCCTTTAACAATACATAAATGTAACTTTCTAAAAAATATGAATAATTAAGGTGACAATTAAATATTTCACAAATTATAGGTTATGTTCAAACCAAATCGTATATTTCTTCCCATCTTTACGTTCCTGTGTGAGAAAGGAGAGAAAATCATTTCAGGTTGGTCCAAAATTGATTTTTCCACAATTTTTCAGGTCAGTCAATGAAGTGAAAAATCAATTCTTCACAGAGCTTTAACTCAAGCCCTTCTTGAATATAGAATTGCTGCTTTCCTCATGAGCTTTTTCCATGGCACTCCTCACCACATAAATTAATTTATCTTAATTTGGCATAGATTAATTAATTTATCTTCATAATACTTTTTTTAAAATCACTGGGATTATTATTTCCATTTTACATAAGAAAATTGAGGTATAGTTAGATTAGAAAGAAAACAAAAGGGAAATTTCAAGCGCCCCACATCTGAACAGCAAAATAGTTTGCTGTTATATGATGGTAGTTTATACTCAGAGTATAGACTAGCTAAATGATTAAAATGCATTGATATCACCCACCCTTTATGCCTCCATAATGTTTTTGCAAAAAGTATCTCAGGTTTCTCATTGAACATCAGGAGACTGAGCAATATGTAGTTAGTGCTTATCTGTAAAAAATGTACTTTAAAGACCTGTCCCATAAGGACCATCTCAAAAACACAATGGTAAGAGCTATTTAAAAAATATAAGCAAAACAACCTGTTTCTCTCTAACAGTAAAATGTTCACACAATGTTGAATTCTGCCATGTTCAAATAGGAGGGAGGCTACAATACTGTTACTGCAAAATGGGAACTATCAAAACGTGTTGCCAGAAAACAAAAATTAGAGAATGGGAAATAAAGAATGACAGCACATTTTTTTATATCATGAAGATGGCAAAGATAATGATTGTTAACATATTTGAAAATATACCTTTTCTTCAGTATACATTTTTTTTTTCCTTAACTTCTGCACCCAGATATAATTGGTGGCATTCTACTGATAATACAGCAATGAAGGTTCAGTGAAATGCCAAATACAGCCTATATTGTTTGTTCTCATTCATATTCTTAAGATAAGACCATGGCATATTACAAGAGATACAAAGCAGCAATGACCCTAAAATCCTGTATCTTTCTATCACCATTTAAGTGATACTAAACTTTGTGATTTATCTGCCTGTACATCTTCCTTAAGTCTCATTACAGGAAAAATTAAAGTGATTTTCATTTTGTAGATGTGATTAAACTCACGTTCATGGGCTGATTGAGAGAATCTTTTATTGGGAAGAAATAGACTTCAGAGCAGGCAGTCTAGTGTTACAGTATGACACTCTGTGAGACCATTAAAATTAATCTTTCCTTCAGACTCACTCCAGGGGTGATTTCAATTAAATTTGTTCAAAATTTATCAGTTTCTTGCATGTAGGCATAAATGATTCAAAGGCACTTACATATTCACTGAGCAGAGTGTATTGAAGGATGTATTGAATATTATTGTTGTAATTTTCACTATTCATAAATTTGCCTAATAGGAGCTACTATTATTCAAAACACTAGTTCTCTTCATTAAATATTGTTATTGTTCATTCAGAAAAAAAAATCTATTTTATATGCAATTTTTAAAAGTATACCTTAGTTATCAAAACTGCTTTTTCCTTTGGCATGATGGTACAGCTGTTTCCTAGAGGAAACATAATAGCATTTAGTTTACTAATGACTTGGAAATCAGTTTTCTGTCCATTGCTATGGGACATGACACGGTTGATGCTGATGTAGTTTTCAGGTGACAAGAAAATGGAATTCATTGTGATTTCTTTATTTTCTCAATTATCATCGTGGGAGGTGTGATTTCACACTAAGTAAATATATCAGTGCTGAGAAGACAAACAAGTAAAAGGGCACGGGCATCTCAGAGATAACATTAGATAAGTGGGAAAGCACTTAGTTCACAATAAATGTGTTTGCTCTTATCTATCTACAAGAACCTATTAGACATCTTTGTGCCCTTAAGAATTTATCTGCAAGAATCCATTGGGCAGGGTCCATGCTTTTAAGTACTACATGTATCTGCACCTGAAAATGCTGGTTGTGTATCTACCTATATGCCTGGTTAGGGTGACAATGTGTCATTCGAACTGAGTAAGAGCAGCAAACTGGATTAGTTTAGTAAGCATTATGTTTGAAGCATATGCTGTAATTCAACTTTTAATGCTTTTGTTTGGATTTCCTTTCATCATTATGAACTCAGGAAGAATAGAGAGCATTTCTTAAGTTGGGCTGTAGAGCTTTCTTTCAAGTAACGTTAAACTGTAGGTGAAAGATGACATCAGATGTTATTTTCTGCTTCATCACACAATGCATGAGCTCTCCCACCACAGGTCAGTATATGTGATATGACTAGGTAAGGCTGAGTTCTTGAGGACCTCTTCTCTACTCCCTCCACCAGGGAGCAGGGCAGGATAGTGGCTTCAGGTGTGTAAGTGGTTCTTCCCTAAGGCCCCCAGGACTGTCAGAGAAAATTAACCAGCATTCATCTATCAATCTGCTATAAAAGTCACGGTCACTCAAAAATCTTGAAAAAGCAGCATTAACAGACACAATATAAATTTGAAGTAGTATATGCCAAAGTTAAGTGATCCATGTTTTCTAGAAGCTCAATTCACAGTAAACTTGAACTTATTTCATGCAGGAATTCTTGCAGGAGACTAATGATATTAGCACTCTAGCTTTTAGTCTACAGAGGATACAGCTAAATCTGTAGTTTATTTTCTTTAATTTCGTCTTGGATTTCTTTATAAAAAGCATACATTTATACATAAATTCTTTATACAGCGACTAGCACCAGGAATTTTGGCCCATGACCTGAGCTTCTAAGAATGACAATAATGAAGATGATTCCCAAAGGAGGGTCTGCTTGGCAGCTACCAAGATCTGAGACAATATATTTTTTCTATGTTCTTTGGAGATAGAAGCCATAGAGAGAATGGGTGGTGCAATTGCTACACATTTTTATACATAGTTGAGAAGTTTCCTGGAATAAGCCCAGAGAAATATTTCATAGCCTGATCATTACTTATATATAATAAGCATACAGTGTAAATGCTTTTTGGCCTTTGTCTTGTTCTAAACCATCTGGAAACTAAGCCTCAGGATTTTTATTTATTTATTTTATCTTTGTATTTTTTAGCAACTTGAATTACTATAGCCTTTAATCCTTATAACCCATAATTTTCCGAGAAGATGCTCAAAGGAAGATATCTGAGGAGCTATTAATTTGCTCGTTTGGACACATTATCTATTCATGTGGCCTGTGATTTACAAGAAAGTTTATTAATGTAAAATGAAAATTCCAAGATACAAACAAAAATGCAATTATCAAGAAAACATTCATGCTTAATTTATGAAAAAAAATAGCTTAACAAAAAAAAATAGACATCAACAAAAGTATTTAATCTGCAATTGGGAGAAAGTATTGTTTTTTCCTGTAAGGTATGCAAATTCTGGCATCTTAATTTCTTAAATAACCTAAATTAAAAAGTAAATATTAACATTAGAAAGTAGTTAAAGTGTTTTACATTAAAAAAAAAAAAAAAAAAGAATTGCTAAGAATTTCTGGGCAAACATTTGTCATTAACATTTGAAATCAAATTCTAACCAGGTATAATTTATTTTTTTCAAGAAACAGTGTTCAAACGTTATAAGAAGCAGAATTTTGTTTTCAGGTCATATTTGCAAAATGTATGAGATTTAAAGCCCCACAGTGTATTACCATCTGAGAGGTGCTTTGTGTTGTCACAAGATGTAAGACTTATATGAGAGCCCTGTGTTAACTCTCCTGTGCTTCTGTGCAGTGAAGCTAAACAAATTAGGTATTTCACAGGGTAGATTAGTGGAGCCCTTGATTTTAATACCTCAGTATATAAGGGCTAATACTGGAAATCTTAAATAAGGTAAGCAGGAGGAGAAATAAATCTTGAAGGGAGAAACAGTTGCCTGTGCAACCCTGTAGGCATACTCCTTTGCAATTTCAGTATGTTAATTTAGCCTTTTTTCTGATAAGTGAGGCTAGCATTTCAAATGCTTTAGCTAAGCTAATCAATTGTTCACCAAAAGTAAAAATACTGTTTTATCCTGATGTATTTATTGGTTCCATAAATGTACTTGAGCCATCATAAAGCATATATGCAAGAATAATATCCTTGCTGCAGAGAGTCCGCTGTTACTGACAACAGCTTACATATGCACTTACTATTGGACATGCTGAAACACATCATGCCATAACATAATTCCATCTCTACTACCTCTCTTTGCTAACATGCTGTTTCAGTTTATTAAATGTGCTAGGAGAAGTTTCACAGTTCACTATAAGAGTGGATATATGAATGGTATTGAATAGTCAACTTGGAATGAATATAAAGTGCTGAAATATTGAAATCATAATTTTTTAACATTTTTAAAAAGTAGTTTGGATATGAAAAGCAGAAAGCACATTCTTCTGGGCTCTTACTTTCTACAAAAGCCTATACTGCAAAACCTGCCATAAGTGGCACTGAAGAGTACTTTTGTAGTGTAAATTGTTGCACTAATTGTATTAATCACCTTTTTTTTTTTTTTCCAAACAATAAAATCTTTAATCAATGAAACTTACCTTTTTATTTCTTTTTAGAAACATGTTTTTCCTTGAAGTGATAGAAAGGCTTTTAATCTGTGCCCATCTTGCATCTGCTGAAAGTGATTTGATAGGAAACGCTCTCATGTTGTCCCTCTTGACTGAACAGCATGTAATGTAGAAGAGGATGTTATTGCCTGCAACCTCACAAAATAATTGTAGCGAAGACGATTGTGACAAAATAGTACTTATCGAAGGCATTAGATTGCAGATTTTCTGCATAATCATTTTCATCTTGAAAAGAGGAATTTGTCTCATGCTTTTGCAGATAGTAAGCTAACTTTAGTTCCTGAGTCTTCACACTAGGATATAAACTTAGTTAAATATGTGATCTGGTGTTTATATAGAAAATTATTAAGTACCTGGAGAAGTGAAGAAAGGTAAAATAGGCCACGAATTGTAAGGGAGACAGTAGTAGAGTGTCCTAACAAGGAAATTTTTGGTCTGAGTGGTAGCAAACAAAAGGCTTTTGTTCTGGTTGAGCTTCTTGAGTATTTTATATATGGCTTTGACAAAAATATAAGGTTTGTTATTGAAACTGATGAAATACAGAATGGAAAAACATTTTCTATCTGTTACTCCAGTCCGGAGTCTGTTACTCCATTGCCCAGTTTCCCCTCCTGGCTAAACCTGAGGATGGAAAAGTAATAGAAAAAGGACACATTTTAAATAACATTTTAAATGACTATAGTGCATGAACTTTACCCTTATGGCCTAGTAAGAATATATGCTACAGTGAAGCTATCAAGATCTAACCAAAGAGGAAGAAGACAACTACAGCTTAGTAAACCATCACAAGTTGACTGTAGTCTACCAATGTACTGCCTTGTCAGAAAAGAAAAGAAAAGAAAAGAAAAGAAAAGAAAAGAAAAGAAAAGAAAAGAAAAGAAAAGAAAAGAAAAGAAAAGAAAAGAAAAGAAAAGAAA
>VZSV01000169.1:1172287-1194899 GCA_013398735.1 Nothocercus julius | reverse complement strand
TCTCAGCCTTTCCTCATAGGGCAGATGTTCCAGGCCCCTGATCATCCTCGTAGCCCTGCGCTGGACTCTCTCCAGCAGCTCCACATCCCTCTTGAACTGGGGAGCCCAGAACTGGACACAGTACTCCAGGTGTGGCCTCAGCAGGGCTGAGTAAAGGGGCAGGATGACCTCCCTCGACCTGCTGGAGACGCTGCTCCTGATACACCCCAGGATCCCATTGGCCTTCTTGGTCATGAGGGCACTGCTGCCTCATGGTCAGCTTGTCATCCACCATGACGCCCAGGTCCCTCTCTGCAGAGCTGCTCTCCAGCAAGTCAGTCCCCAGACTGTGTCTGCGGTTATTCCTTCCCAGGTGCAGGAGCTTACACTTACCCCTGTTGAATTTCATAAGGTTTCTCACCGCTCACTTGTCCAGTCTGTCCAGGTCCCTCTGGATGGCAGGGCATTTCATACATATATAAATGTATATTTATATACACGCACACACACATATATAAAGATTTTAATGTGGTTAATATTGCAACATGTAACATGCAACATGCAAAGTTACTATCTTGTTTTTAAATGGAAGCTGGAAATCTTTGCATATAAATTGGATGTTTCATCTCATAAAATGAAATAATTAAAAGAATAGATGGCTGTTGCTCAGATAAAAATGTCACGTTTGATGCCTTGTATCATATCAAGTTCTGACCATCCAATATCACAGAATCACAGAATGGCTGAGGTTGGAAGAGACCTCTAGAGATCATCTAGTCCAACCCCCTGCTCCAACAGGGACACCTAGAGAATGTGGCACAGGGCCACATCCAGGCAGGTTTTGAAGATCTCCAAAGAATGAGACTGCACAACCTCCCTGGACAGACTGTTAAAGTACACCTTAACAACAAAGAAGTTCTTCCTCATATGGAGATGAAACTTCCTGTGCTCCAATTTGTACTCGTTGGCCCTTGTCCTGTCACTGGCCACCAATGAGAAGAGTTTGGCCCCATCCTCTTTACATTCTCCCCTCAGGTATTTGTACATGTTGATGAGATCCCCCCTCAATCTTCTCTTCTCTAGGCTAAAAAGGCCCAGCTCACTTAATCTTTCCTTATAAGATTGATTGGCTTTCATTTTTCATTGAATGGATGTGAGGTAGAGGCCACAAAAGAAGTGCATTCATGCACTGGTTAGCTTTCCTTTCATGAATCAGTCCTTTGTCTCCTCTTTGTCTTACTTAAGTGAGTAAGTTTTGTGCATCCATCTATTCACCACTCACACAAATACTTTCTTAATGCAAGATTTCTACAAGCTGAAAATACCTCCAATTCACAAACAGATCCTTTACTACCATTTGAACTAACAGAAGAAAGGCATTTGAGGGAGGGGAGGATCTGAAAACAAAATTTGTATGTGCTTTTTATACTTTAAGACTATATAAAACTCTCCAGTAAATACAGATAGGTAGATAAGACTCAGTCTTCTGGATGGACCATTCGTTTCCCTGAGATGGAGCACTCTGAGTGAGCACAAAGAGGATACTGAAACTCCCCAAGTGACAATGGTTTATAGAGAAAAGTACTCCAAGCACATACCCAGTACATACGTTATTGTTCTTCCTAATGTGTGCTGGAGGAGTGGCTAACAAATATCCATCCTCATAATCAATAGTGGGAGTACATCCAACTGTGCATTATTAAAATAGAGCCTGAGATGTTTTCATCAGCTTGCCGTCTCTACCATACAGTTGAAATTTTGCTTACAAAATAAATGTTCTGATATGTTTAAAGACAGGGAAAATGTACATTCATTTGTCTGCATTTCCCACATGAGGTTTTATTCTACGTTTAAATTATTTGTTATTTTTTGTTTAAATATATTTTTTTGAGCCATTGCTGAAGCATGTATTGGTAACTAAATTTATATATAAATATTTTTTTACAGACACAACATTAAAACAACTTTTTTTCATTCTACCTTGATATATTCTGAAATGTGTACTTAATAGGTGAAACTCTCTACAAAATTAGACACCCATAAAAGAGACCATGACACATTTGACACATGGTTTGCTATCCGTTAGAGCAACAACACTAAGATGATCATATCTTTCTACCCAGTAATTATTTCTTATAAGAATTGCAATCATGTCATATATACTTTAAAATATAAGTTCTGGAAGAATTTTCTCTCCTATTCTCTCCTTCCTTCCTGAATTTTAAGTATCTCTAAAGTCATTTTTTTTTTATATATAAAAAAGTAGATTTCTAAATCACCTTCCTTTTTTTTCTGCTTGTATGCAATTTATTTAAATTCATACTTTCATCATAAGCTGATCTGATAGATTTTAGATGTTGTAATGGTTATCAGCCAGACTTTTCCATTGCCCTACCAGTATGCGGAACAACTGAAATAAAGCACTCTGATAACATTTTTCACTCTAAACTGTCCTTTGTAAATATTTGTGACCCCATCATCTCTTCATTTCATGCATAGTTATCATGCAGATGGTAAAATTGCTTCTGTAGATAAAAGACTGCACGTTATTTATTGAATATTACATGCAAGTGCCTCTGAATGCTTGACTGGACAATTCCTAGTTTTGAAATGAAGGAAAGCAATCCTGTGCAATGTGCTCTAGAAGTCTGTGCTTGAGCAAGAGGGGTTGGACTAGTGATCTGTAGGGGTCCCTTCCAACCTCAACCATTCTGTGGTTCTGCATGATTCTGTGTGACAGTGCATTATTCAGTTGATAAGTCTAAAGCTTACAGTGGGGTGCTTGAAAATATACTGGAAAATAGTAAGATGAGCAGTTCTACCAACCCTCCAACTCCAGCTCATTCTACTGCACTCGGAAAGGCTATTTCTTTCTCCACAACCTTCACAGTTAAAATTCATGGTAGGTGTTAGTAAATTCAACTTTGCAACAAATTGGGAATGCCATCATTTTACAGATGAAGAAAAGGAATCAGAGTTAAGCTATACGACTTTTTTAAGCTCACACGTATTTCCATCAGCATCAGAATATAATCACATGCTAGTATTGTGCTTTGACTGCATTATGGTCCAGGAAGACCTGAGCCAGGAAGAATCTTTGTTATACCCAGAGTGAGTTTAAGACACAAATGAGGTCAAATGCCACCAACCAAGGAAATTTATTGAACATTTATACAAACTAATAGTGATAAAAAAGGGAGGGAAAGATAGGAAAGAAGGAAATCTAGCAAGCAGTTGGGACAGGATTGCAGAGATAGCCACCACCATGAATCCAGCAGCGTCCTGTTGGTCTGTAATCTTCGTGCACTCCAGCTAGCCATCTATTATTCGATTGCCTGGTCTTTTATAGGGTATCCAGGAAGGTCGTTTCCCAGACAATGGCATTCTTGCATTCCTGCCTCAGCGGGTTGGAGTGGAACACATTCTCCAATGCAGCATAGCCATTTCTTGACCTTGGTCTAGAACTGTTTCGAGTCCTAATTTGTTCACAGCTGCTGAGCTTAGTTCTTGCAGCGAATTCAGCAGAAAGGCAAACAAGCTTTGAGAGATTCAGCTTGAGATATGGTCCCTCACAGACTACAAGACATTTTTTCTTCCAACAGTGGGTGAAAGTGATAAGAAGATGCATGGCAAAATTTTGTCCATGTATAAATATATAAATAGTATACAACTAGAAGTTAGCTGTTCTGAACAGCAATGTGCATATGATGTACCATCTCAAATAAGACCCATATAGTTTCACAATATAAGAGCTTTTGAGCTTCAGAGCATGGCATGGATTTTTCCAACTGTTTTTATCACCAAGTATTCTGCTGTATTTGGAGAAGGTCTTACAACAAAATACAGAGAAATATCAGATGAATGACCTGAAGCAATCTGATCTTAAATTGTTCTAGCTACTAAAATTACCTTGGAAAGTTCAACACATTCTCATGAAGTTCACATTCTCATGAATTCTCATGAATCTTACTTAACAAAAAATATTTGTTGATAATTTGCGGTAGTAAGAGATACCTCAGTACAAGAGGGATGTGGAGCTGCTGGAGAGAGTCCAGCGCAGGGTCACGAGGATGATCAGGGGCCTGGAACATCTGCCCTGTGAGGAAAGGCTGAGAGAGCTGGGCCTGTTCAGCCTGGAGAAGAGAAGGCTGAGAGGAGACCTGAGCAGTGTCTATAAGGACCTCAAGGGAGGCAGTGAGGAGGATGGGGCGGCCTCTTCTCAGTGGTGGCCACTGACAGAAATAGAGGAAACAGCCACAAACTGAAGCACCAAAAGTTCCACAGGAACTTAAGGAAAAATTTCTTAACAGCAAGGGTGACAGAGCCCTGGCACAGGCTGCCCAGGGAGGTTGTGGAATCTTCTTCTCCGGAGATCTTCCAAACCCACTTGGACGCAGTCCTGTGCCACATGCTGTAGGTGACCCTGTGTGTGCATGGGGGTTGGACTAGATGATCTCTAGAGGTCCCTTCCAACCTTAAGGATTCTATGGTAGGAGATGAAATGTGATTAGTAGCAATTAGAAAGGACAACAGGTGGAAAAGAGTGGGCTTGTCCATCGTGATGAATATAGGCTATGTGCTGCTGGCTGGATCAAGGCCACATCACAGCATGCTTCCTAGACAGAACGGCCACTGTCATCACTGCAAAGGCATCACTAGCTATTCTTTGTGCAAAATATGCTCATCGTTCTGCTGTGTATTCACCAGATTTCCCTAAAGAAATTATGCCTTCATCATTGAAAGTGGCCTTGGTTATCTTCCTGAGTATCTGCCTCTTCACAGTGACATGTGCAACACTTTGCTTCCAACATCTTTTCAAAAAAAAAGATAGAACCAAAATCTTTGACTTTAATTCAACTAGGTAATTTTAATTAGACTTTTTCTTTTCTTTTTTTCTTTTTTTCCTTTTTTTTTTTTTTTTGGTATGTATATTTGTATTTGAAACCCCAATAACTGCTTTGAAAAGGTACTGCTAAAAGTAAGTGTTTACAATGCTAAGCCTGATATCCTCCAACAGTCGGTGGAGCACTGCTCTGCACAAAGACTGATTTGTATCACTCTGAACTGAAGTATGTGATTGTACAGGATGTTTATAGGAGAAGTCTATCTGTGTAATTCCTTAAGATGACCATAAGTACTTTGTGCTTGTTTTGAGGTAAAGAGGTTCTTTGACCTAAGCTTTTCTCTTTTCACAGATTTTTTTTTCCTTCTCTCTCTCTTTCTCTTTCAGTCTTTCTGCTTCCTCTGTGTGTGGTTCTGATGGAAGAAAAAGAGTATTTCCAGGCAACTTGCTATATTTACAATCAAGTGACATGGCAGCCAGACCATTACTTATCAACTCTCCATTAAACTTTAATAGATTAATCATCAATTATTGAGGAATTAATGTTCAGATCCAGCTGTGCTGTCCCAGTTCAGTTCACAAGTGCCGACAAAGATACTTTATGGCCTATGCTGTTGAGCATTCAGTTCTCAGTCAACTCTTACTCTCACATCTCAGCATTCTGAAGCAGAAAAGAGATTTTTTTTTTAAGTGAATATACAGACAGGATAAGAGATAAGCAGAAATCTGAGCTGAAGAATAATTTTCCAGTGCTTGGGAATATTTTGATACTATAGTTGTATGGAAAAAACTTCATCACTCATATTAAAACAAAAACAAAAACCACTTGAGGAGCTGCTTTGTAAATTACATAAGTAATACTTACCTGAAACATATTATCCACATTCCCTGTAATATGAATAAATGCATACTTACCATACATTGACAATTAAAAAGTGTCAGTAAATTATTAGTACACAAGAAAAGTAAAATGATCTTGTTAAACTATCTCAGTTTCAGATCTGAAACCAAACCAATTAAAATAATAGCCTATACACATTTTAAAAAAACCCTGTAACACAGAGAAGGGTATTAATAAGGGTAGCAAATGATTCTGAAGTGGGTTATCTCTTTTCCTGGCAGGACTGAAATATGAAATTCTGCTCTTGTATATGCTTTGTTGATTATAAGTCCTGAAGAAAGGGTCAAGAGATAATCAGGCTTTAAGGAAATTGATGTTTATATCTAACTTATTTTGGAAATCACTGCGCACATACCTTGAAGACCGTCTCTCTAACATAATCTCTCCCTTCCTTGCCTCCTGGTAATAAGAGGACACTTGCTTGTCAATTCACCTACCTATTAATATGCCACACAAGGTCAAAAAGAAATACCAAAACAGTGTTTCTCAGCCACTCTTCATTGCCACAAGGATTGAACAATGAACAGAGTAAGTTCATCACTAGCTCATTATAGTCACTTGTAAACAATTTAGAAGTATAAGCAGACTTTGGGAGTGGGCAGGTATTGCAGAGATAAAATTTATACAAATCATGTTACTGAAAAGGTCAGAAAACATATATGCATGCACTTCTCTCATGATAACTTTGCACAAAGTACACATGCCTATATATTTTTGCTATAAGAAGGTATTAACAGGTTGAAGCTATGCACTGAGGACCAAGGCCTACCTCCTACATTACAAGAGAATGATTTTATTGAAGTGTTTAATAATGGTGCATGATTTTTTGATTTCAGGCATGTTTATTCTGTTTACCATTTGGACACAGGATGGCTGTACTGAGGCCATTAGCAAAAATATCAGAGTGGAGAAAGGGGCTAGTCAGCAATATGTTTGTTCTGCAAATAACATTTTTATAAATAATGGAGTGCTGGAATGTTTGGAGGTAGCAAGAGAAGGACATGGATCAAAGAACTTGAAACTGAACAGTATAGTAACTGAGTTTTTAGTATTTGTTCATTTCAGTATTTGGATTAAACAGGACCTTCTGATTAGCATTAGGGCATTCATTTCCTTTACGTGACATTTAAATGTGAGTATTACACTGCTCTTGTTCATCTCCCAAATACAATTCCCAGATCATACAGGTGCTCTCATACTAGGCTTCATGAACCACTTCACTTGCAGTGAATACAGAGGACAAGCATGGAAGACTAGCCTGCCCAGCAGTGGCTGCCCCTGGGCAGTGGGACTTGGACACACGCATAGGCTAAGTCCATAATATGCTGGGAGAAGGCCTAAACACCTGTGAGCTTGTTACAACATCCTAAACTATGCATTTAAACTAAAACACCCTGGAGGAACACCAGGGAAAGTTGCTTACTACATAACACTCTCTTGTTTTTATTAGGGGAAAAAAATAATGTCATCTCCATGGGACAAGGCATCAGAAGATGAAAAATTGTGGAAGTGCATTAACCACACCTATTCAGGTTACACTTCTGTTTTCTTCATGTTTTGGGCACAGGTATTTTAAAGAGAATGGAAAAGACACACTGTTTGAAAGGACCAGGGTAATGTTAAGGAAAGGCCCAAAGAAACTTTATATGTATATTAAGATAATTTTGCTAATATTAGAGATGTATCATATCTCCTTGCATTTCCTGACTGCAGAGGGAAAGACAAGAAGAAACGAGAACAGTCAAAAATGCACAAGTTCTGGGACTGCTCCAGAGAAAATTATTTAGTATTAGAGTAATTGTTTTTCTTTCTATTTCTTTTTTACACACAAACACACACACACACAATTACAAAATGCATGCATCTGACTAGAAATCATTTGATACATGTATTTGACATAAATTTGCTAGCAAGCCAAATACACAAGACAGTATAAGTCTGTAGCTGTACCACCTTGGGCTTTGATCTTGTCAGATCTCATAAACTAAGCAAGATTGGGCCTGCTGTGTAATTGGTATGGAAGACCTCCAAGGAAAACCCAGCTGCTGGAGGAAGTGGTGTTGGTCACTCCGTAGGTGGCATTCTTCATTCTGACTCCATACTGAATCAACAGCATACCGAGATGATGCTAGAGGTGTTATTTGTGCACAAAACATAAATATACAATTCTGACCAAGTGGGCTAATTAGATATCCCCTGGTACATCTCATAGGAGCTAAAATTGTTAACTGCAGCATCCTGGCCAAAGCCCAGACTGAGTAGATGCATTATGCCAACACAAATATTGTCTGTAGTTGCCTGAATACCTGAATAAAGTATTTAAACAGTTTCAATTTTATATATACTAAGATCCATAATTTAGCTCTATACACTATGTACTGCTTTGCAGCATTTATATACATTGCTAAACAATTGCCACAGTTTATTCCACTGGCGATAACATTTCACTATCGGTTGAATGAGTTTGTGCATGGCCTATCAAACAAAGTTCTCAGTGAAAAGCATCCTGTAGGTGTAAATATTTTTAGAACATTTTTACTGCCATATAGATTTGTTCTCAGAATATACCATATGCTTTAGACTTCACTTTGCCTCATTTCTATTTTTTATTAACAAAAATAAAAAATGCAAAGGTTGTCTAGTATTTTAAATTCCTCTACAAAGGCATCATAGATAAAATTTACCATCTTTTTTAAAATTTAATTTTAAGACTTAGAAAAAGTATTTTAAGTCTTAAGAGCTGCAAATATCTCTTAAGATGAGATACCACTGTGCAAATTTTGTATCGTGCATTCTTCAGCATATACAACTCTCACTCTCATACAAACTTCACTGGGCCATCTCAGTGTTATGTGACATAATTATGGTGAAGTTTAGAGTATCACCATGAATATTTATTGCTTTAAGATTTGCAAAGTTAAAATTAAATCTCTATAGTCAGCTTTGGATTCTAGAACTCTGATGGCATTGTTAGGTGAAACATTATCAAGAAACTAGATTAATAACAATATAATTTTCTGAGAAGAAAGAACCTCTTCTGTTAACATTCCAATTTAATTACTTAACAGTCATTTAAAAAAAAAAAAAAACACATGATATAAAAAGCTATACATTGAATTACATTTGTATAATTTTGCCAAGACTGAAACCATGCAATTCAACACAATTTTATTTGGCAGTCCTCATGTGAAAGAATGTATTTAAATGTTCATTTTAATGACATCTTGTTTGAACATGTCATACTAATTAAAGATATAATAACTTTATCACTAAAATTAGCTGTCAGATACCTATTTTATTGTTGATCCTAGGATATGATGAAATAAATCTGTATCAGATTTTCTGAGGAAGGGGAGAGTGTTGAAAAAGTGTGAATGATTGTTAAACATGTTGAGGTCATATGTATTCTAGAGAACTGCAGCTTCTCAAGAGAAAAAGTGTTTTTTCCTATACTACTTTAAAAAATGGACTTTTCAGTACAGATATATTCTGGACTCTCTTGAAGTATTGCCCCTTGGATGGACAATCTCAAGATTTACAAAAGAAAAGAGGACTTTTTTACAGGGCAAGTGTAGTCTTGATTGCAAGGCAATTTTGCAACTGAAGACTCTTAAAGTGACTTTTATTAATTAAAATTTTGGATTAATATCTCTTACTAGCAATAAAAAAGGTTTCAATGATAATACCTCATTTCACTTGGCTTCAGGAAGATGCCTCACCTCATTTGTGAACCAAATCCTAGCATATTTTCTCTTAGCTGAGGAGCAGACCTCATTTTTTTTCTTCTTAACATGCACTTCAGGATGCTTTGGCACATTTTATACTGAGAAGCGTTTGGATAAACTACAGAAAATGTAGTAGGAGAAATGACCGGAATTCTCCCATTTTACACTGAATGTTTTAAATAATAATCTGCAGAGTATAATACTACTGGATTTAATGCTTTAATCTTAGATCCTCTTTCAGAAAAAATAAAAGAAAAATATATTTCTTTCTTTACGGTGGAAAGCCCTATATAGCTTGGATGTAGACTACAGCTTCTATGTACAAACTATTCTTATTGTTTGTTTGTTTGTTTGTTTCCCCAGGCTACTGCCTACAAGCTAGGAAATAATGTTTTAACTCATTTCAAGACATGAAATGGAATTGAACCTAAGCATCTCACCTACCAAGAGAATGTTTTAACTACAAGAAAGATGAACAAATGTAAAGTGAAAACCTTTTCTCCTAAAAGGAAATAACTTTCATCTTTTTTGGCTATTATTATGACCTAGCTCTCAATTCTCATTTTAAAGCCAGAGGAAAGAATGGTATCTTGTTTAATTTCTATAGCAAATATCCCAGAAACTGAATTTAGCTGTCAGTGAATATTAGCACTGCTTTGCCTGTTATTTGTTAATTCATGAACTATTTAAAAATGGGCTGAGGTATGTGAACTGAAATATAAATGCAACTGTGGGAGATGGGGAGGAAAAGGGGAAACTCAAAGCTGAGAAATTTAAATTCAGACCTCAAATAAACAGGAATTTCTCCTTCTGATGTTAGCAGATATTTTAAAATAGCTGTGGCCACAGATTTAGATGCCTAAAAGTAGAGTTCTAAATCCATATTTAGCCACTTAAGTAATGCTGGTTTGATTTCAAAATGTATGTAGAACTGTAGCTCCCACTAGTTTTAAAGTAAGTTAAACATTTCTGGCAGGTCATTTTTACAAAGTTATCTGGACTTAAAGGCTTGACTATTTAAGCATGAAGGTCATAGTCATTATTATTTAATTTGACTGTTTCAGCACATGATACCTTTCAATGTGTGGCTAAAAATATTATTTAAGATCCTTTTCTAGTTATCACGCACTTGTGGTAAGGACAGACACACTAGTGAGATTTCTTCCATCAGTGGGAAAATCAAAGAGAGAGCTTGGCACAGGCCAAATGTTGTTGAGGTCTCAAGGACATAGGTGCCTAGTCCATTTGAAAAATAAATAATTTAGGTGCTTAAACAAGGATTCAAGGGAGTCATTGTGGCTTACAATAAGGTCAAGAAGTTGATTCTTAGTTAGCCAGTTAATGTACATTCTTTACCTTGATTTTATTGACCTCGGTGAAAAATTTGTTGAGAGAAAACAACTAAAGGGATAGAAATGCCTCCACTCATTACCCTGAATCCCTGGTTCAGTAATAATATTCAAAAAGCCTTCAGTGAGAAGATACAAGTGCTATTCAGGAAATGATTTCATAAATGAAACTGAGGATTTGATTATAACACATTTGTATATAATATATTTGTATGATATAGATTAAAAAATCTAATCTAATAGATTGAAAAGAGGACTGGACTAAAATATCCTGTCTTCTATGTGCTCTATACATGCCTAATATGGAACCACTGTAAGATGAAATTTTGTCTCTTCTGCATTTGGCACATTTTTTCTTCATTTAAAAGTTTGAAAAAATTATGCTTACGCATGCTACCAAAAAATGTTTTGTTGACTTCAATGAAGCAAAGTTATGACGCCTATATAACCATTTCAACAACACTTTCCTGCTTTTATGAGTTTTTTTGGTTATACTTTAGACAGTGCTTTGTACTACAGCCATAGAAAAACATGTTTGGTTGTTGTGAATCTGTACTGCTAGGGTGAATTTGTACTGAAGTGGAGTTAAAGCAATTTCCATCAGCCATTTCCATCTGAATTGTTTCCTGATTATGTATATACACATACATACATCTGTATGAATAAGGACAGATCTAGGACAGAACCTAGATTTATTGACAAAGTCAAATTCAATGATCCAATAAAGTGAAAAGAGAAAAGAGATTATATACCCCTGCAGACTATAAAGAACTTCACTGAATTTTCAAGGCACTGAAAAAAAATAATAAAATTGCACCTTTGTTTCAAGGGCAGTTCCTGTATCCTTGGGCCACCACCTCCTTAAGTAGATTGGAAGCATGGTAGACAAGTGTCCCTTCACTTTAAACAAGTATGAAGACTGGAGAACTGACATAAAGTATATGCATCCCACCTGATACAGAGAAGAGAAACACAAAGTTAGCAGAAAGGAGAACAATAAAGCCTTAGATTCAATGTTGTGTTCAGAAGAAAAAGGTGTAACAGAATAATAGCCGGAAAAGTGAGCTTATACACATTTAAATGAAGATTTTAAAAGACTTTACTTGGCAAAACTATTTTTGTACAGATTAATGCCAGAATGACTTTATTTTAGAGATGGATGAGATGTAGGGCTAATGTTTTTGCTCTGAAAATGTACAAATAGTCTACTTTCATGTGTGGAAGAAAAAAAAAAAGGGGGTTATGCCCCTTCCATCCGCAAAACTATGGTGAGTAACTGAATGGGTGCTTTTTCTAAGTCTAGATGTATGTTCTATGCTTAGCTTTGAAATTATTTGATTTTTAGCATTTGATATCAGACAGTAATTACACTTACTACCAAAATACTTTAATATAAAGCAGAAGTACTTATATTAGGCAAATCTTACATATAATGAATTTAACAGGTGCATATTTATTTTAATGGATCATAGACTGAAGTCACAGATTGATTAAGAAGGAATTGTACCTTTGTGGGCTTTTTGTTTTTCAAGCGCTATGGCTAAGATACTGTGTGTTCTGATGTTGGCATTTCCCAAAGATACTTTTGTTAAAGACTGAACCTCAAACCACTTGCAGTTAATCATCAGTAAACAGAACAAAAATGTTTTGATGTTTATGAAAAGCTGTCCTAAACTCTCTGAAGTTATATATATATATATATATATATATTTTTTTTTTTTTTAGATAGTTTTGGAAGTACCTTAAATACAGGCTTTCTTGTGGCATTTTGCTCTTCAAATTCCATCTTCAGACTAAATACAGAAGTGAAGAAAATGTTTTTAGAACCTCAAAAAGTATACAACACAGATACAGGTCTAGAAATTAATGTCACCAGAAAGAAGGGCACTGTGTTTTCTAAACTGATTTTTTTCACTCTACTTTGCTTTTCTCTTCCAGCCATAACACCAACATAGTGACAGCAGTTTTCCCTATTCTCGACAGAATTCTGAAAGAAGCTGAATTCAGCATTTTAGGGCTGATCCACCTATGGGCAGATTTAGAGCAAACTGACTGGCCGAGTTCTTCTAAATTGGAGGACTGGCAGTTGCATACAGTTAGACCCTGCCTCATTTCCTTATTTTGCTGAGCTAAATTAAGTACCACCTGTTTGTTGTGTATTGTTTGTTTGTTTGTGTGTGTGTGTCAGAGAGAGAGAGAGAGAAAATGCTCTGAAGGTTGTGTTACTTCATTTCTGCAGAGAAATGGTTCATGAAATCTTAATGTATATCAAAGTAGCTGCTACTTTGTCAAGGGAAGAATGTTTATTTCTGTTCTTAATATTCCAATTTAAAACACATTTTTGTTACTTTTCCTTTTCTATTTTCATCTTTTTCTTTAATATTAGGCTTGCAAATTTTCTTTTTTTTAATTTGTTAGTAAAGAGGAATGTCATTGAGAAATTGTTAGGTATTATAACATGAAGAATTTCACAAAAATAGTCTGCTATTTTAAGGGCTCTGTTCTTGAGTTCAATGAAAAGTTTTAAAGATCTTACATTTCAGTAAAGGTGCTCACTTATTCCACACAGATTTCCATTTATCATGCAACATAAAATTCTGCTTGCCAGCAAAAATTCGTCTTCCTACTCCCTTTTCAAGCATTTGCATTTTAACAATTATTTTTCATTAAAGCATCACAAATCACTTAAAAGCCAGATGTATTCCTCTACTCTTCTACAACAATGGAGACTATTCCCTATGCAAGGTAAAAAATCAGCAAAAAAGACTTCATAAAAACAAGAAAACTGCGAGGGACTGGTAGCCTCTCTCTGTTATGGTTTGTAGTGAGAAAGAAGCCTAAAACTGTGCTTACAGGAACTCAAGTCTTCTATGAGAAAAATGGATTCTGAGTCTAGATCTCTCACAACTCCTTTGACAAAAATATTGAATATTAGAAACTTTATTAAGAACTTTTTCTGATGGTTAATATCTGAATGAAGAAGATCATTGCTATCTTCAAGCATCAACTGGGGACACACACACCCTTCACTCTATGACAGAGGCAGGTATTTGGCACTAGAGAGCGTGACTCAAAACACATTCCTTGCACTGACCACAAGTCAGGGGCACTAGCTCCTTTAGAAGAGAGTTGCAGAAGTTTGATTAAACTCCATTTTCTAACCCAGCTCAGTGAATCAACATGATCCTCCAGTTTATTAAGGAATCAAGTAAATTAAACCCTTCAAAGTATGGGGATGCTTATTTGTTTATTTTATTTCATTTTATTTCTTTTCATTTCCCTAAATGCCACCTTCATTTCTGTTAAGCTTCCTAAAAAATGAACAACCACTTTCATAAGCATTTCTAACATAGGAATGAAATAGTTTTCTACTCCAAACTTACACCAAGCCTCAAAATATAGTCCCCATCATAAACTTGTTGCTTTCTATTTAAAAGCAAAATGGAAATACAGACTTACACTTCACAATCTTTAATTGCATACATTTATTTCATCTTGGCACTTGAAAATTTCCTTTCTTGGGAACCACAGTTTAGATTTCTAGTACCTTGATTTGTAATGTACTGATGTATTCTGAATGCCAAAATGTGACATAGTGCTAAATTGATGTGCTAATTGCAGGGCTATTTTACATTTTTTGAGATGCTCAAGGGAGGCATGGAATTAGAACTTGCCCTTTGGAGCAATTCATAATATCACAACTATTATCTAACCTGCTTTGTAAACAGAATAAAAAATTGTTAATTAATGTTAAATTGCCATTTAAATATGCATAAATGGAGCAGTAAAAAAGTCATCAAAAAAAGAAATAGTAATTTCAGAGGAATATTGTTCAGCAATTTGCTAAAGTATAATATGAAAAATGAAAACTATGCAAAGTGAGGGAATGAGAAATTAGGTAAGTGAGAAAAGAAATAAGAAGAGAGAAAATGGTAGTATTGTATAATATGAATATATATAATATTAAACTGTTAGTAGCACTTTAAATGGAGGGTTCTGAATACTGATTTATATATATAATTACAAAGCTTCCATGGGATAGTGTTTATGTTAATTGAATTTACATTGATTATTAAAAGCCTGTTTATTTAAGGTGAGTAACTACATAACTGTTTTATTTCTATTACATAGTTGTTAAATCTCAATAAATACCTTTTTAGGAATGATTTGCTGTTTAATTAGCATACAATAGGGCTCTTCTTAAAACTAAATTAAACCCCTATTTGAGGCACTAAATTTAAAATATTAACTAAATGTGCATACCTGCAAGGTGGTAATTTCAGATTTGTGGTAGCAGTCAAGGTCTAGTAATTCTGCAATGCTAAGGTTAGAAAGCACTGAACTCAATTCTCAGGTAGATGATTTTTAACACAGTTTGCCACAGTGTACCACAGTGTGCCACAAGCACAAGACAAAAGTCCTTGCTACTGTTATTATTTCATTTTTTATTACTTTTGAAATATATCACTGATAGAATTACTAAAATGAGGCAAAAATGATTAGATGTTATCCTTTTTTCCTGTTGTTATTCTTTCAGATGTGTTTGCAAATATTCAGCCAAAAATGATTATTAGAAAGCTAAAGTTTCATTTACTATTTGGGAACTATTCCATCTTAAGAAAATGAAAACTTCTGGAGTAAGCCCGATTTCATTTTTCTTGCAGATGAAACTTTCTTCTCTGTCTTGCAATATGCACAAACCGTATGTAAGGTCTGCTGCTGCTTTGTGGTCTGGTCCTTCAGCCACTGAGAGCAGAAGAAAGAAACAAAGAACATGTTGCATTAGTGCACTTGAACCCAGAGCACTTCAGTCTACTCCTAACTTTATTGTTAAACTTAACATGTGACCTTGCTCAAGCCTGTTATTTAGGTTCAGATCCAGAATGAAAAAGATGTAGGCTTCTGGGAGGTAGGGCTGAGAAAAACCCGAGCCCACCTGCCTGAGGATAGCTAGGTTCAGAGAGCAAAAAATATTCTATCAAGATTGTGTGCCTAGACCTATCAAGCAAACAGCCATGTCAATAGGGAAAAATCCCAAAGCTGTTCCCAGAATATGCTTGCAAGGGATTCCTGCGTAGCCCAGGATCCCCAGGCTACATTCCATGTCTCGTGAGGAAGGAGATATTACATGGCCAACGGAGCTGGTGACTGTGGCACTCCTGTGAAGTCCCTCCCAGGCCTCCAGTTAGAGCGTAGCTGAGAGATGTTCACAAGGGCTTTTTGGAAGTTTTGCTTCCCTTCTAATGCAGGACAGAGGCTAGTAACAAAATGGGGAGATTTTTAGAAAATAGAACTTCAATATTCCAAAAAGCTCTATACAGAAGTGATAAAATACTTTCCATTTTGTTAAGCAATCACATTAGACCAAACAACAAACAGATACCAAGCAAAACTATTTGGATGCCAAATCCAGTACTTAAAGGGCCCCATTTGAAGTTTCCCCATAACTGCAATTCAATCTCTTGCGCATGATGATTCTTTTTTTTTTTTTTTTAACCCAATTGTTTTTCTTCCTTGTGACTCCCACATCCTTAGTGGGCTCAGATGAGCAGCTCCCAGTCTGCAAGGGCCCGACAATGCTCCCCGCACTCCCAAACTCCCCGGTAACTCATGGAGCCAAGCATCTAAGGTGCTGGGAATTTCCCACAGGTACCTCAGAACCATAAGGAGTTTGAAGGACATTTCTGTCATGCTCCTAAATTATTGTTATCTCCCTTCCTATCAGAAAACCCAAATACTTTTGCCATGGGGCATTTTCAACTTCAGTTGCTTGACTCCTGCAAAGCTACAGGCTATAGTCCAGTTGAAGCACCTGCAAACCCTAGTAAACCACACCTCTGCATTAAGGGCACAAGCCTGGATTTACATGAACAATGCCTTCTGACATTTGTAATTAAAGAGAGGAAACCTTTTTTTTTTAACATTTACTTTTAAGATGACATTAAATAAAAATTGACAAGGATATTAATGAGTTGTGCGTGGGCAAGAGTATTTCATAAATGAAACCGAGCTTGTTATAAGACACAGTGAATAGGGCATGACACTGGTGTTACCTTGGGTGGGATGAGGCATTGCTCAGAATATGTGTGGAGAAGCTTTGGCAGAGGCTAAAAGGAAAAGATATGGAAATATGGCATTTTGCAAGATTAAAATACATGTTGTACACATGCTTCTTGCAAAATGACCCCAGTAATTTTGCATTAATGAAGCATCACTTTTGTTTTGATTTGAGAAACTGAGTAAGGCAGCAAAAAGTATCACCCATTAACCTATGATTTTTATTTCAAGTAACTGTGAAAAAATGAGCAACATTTTTTTTTTTAAAGTAACAAAAGAAATAAGGTTGACACCTCTACCTGTGACTATTATAATTTTTTAAGTGCTTGAGTGATTTTGAAAGAATCACAAGATGTGCATAAAAAAATCTTCCTGGATGATCTTTTGCAGAAATAAACCATAGACCAGAATTTGTTTATAGAATAGTGTTAGGCTTCCATAAGCTAATTTTCTCATTTATTTTACTTTTTTTTTTTTTTTTTTGCTTCATATCTTAAAAGGAGTTTATGAGTTTCAAACTATACCTAATATGCTTGATACAAATGTAGTTATCTTTTTGTCACAGTGTAATTTGCTTTCTTTTATGGAGAGAATTTTTACATAAGAAAACTGAAGAAAAATGGGTTATTTTCCTGTAATTTGCATTTACTTTTAAATCACTCATAATTGTATGAATGGGGAAATAAAATTGATAATCATACGGAATAACCAAAGGTCTTTTTTTTCAAGAGGAACCTGGCACTGGCTTCTCAGCCACCAATCTGTGTTTTCATAAAGATAAAATAATATTTTCAATTATGCTTATTTCGTAGCTCTGGATGACTACATACCATCCTATCCCCATTGCAGATGAAATGGAGAACATAGTGTAGAACAGGGCAGAGAGGCACCTAGATAACATCACCTGATTTACCTAAATACAAAACCTTTATTCTACAAAATTATATTCTGTCATCCCTTCAGTACTTCTGATTTTCTTCTCTTTCTTAATTGACTTTTTTCTTTAACTTTTTTTTTTTTTTTTTTTTTTTCCCAGAGAGCTGCTTTTCTGTTTGTAGTCAGGTGTAGCCAAGCAATGAAAATGGAGGATCCTTTTTTTTTTTCTTCAGTGTTTTAACTGGTTTACTTCTTTCCCCCCACCTGAATGTTTAGTTAAAAGCCCAAGAAACCCAGAGTCAGGTTTTAAAAATAGAGAGCTTTTAACATATATTTATATATATATATATTTACTGAATTCTATGTTAGAGTTAGTCCTGATAATATAGAATAATACCAACGATTTTGATGGGTGTATTCTGAGTTCCTGAGACATCTACAAAGCCACGTGTTATTAACACAGACATATTGATTGCAAAAGGCTTCACCTGTTATTAGCACCCTGGGACAGATATTGAGCAAGATTATATAAGCACTAATGAAGGTTTCTTGCTCTAACTTTATAGCTAATTTCAATATTTAAAAGCTAAGAAATTCTAATCTCCTGACTGTAGATACAATTTCACTTTAATGACAATCAAAAAGTAGTTTTTCTAAGATGCTTAAGTTAATCTGCTTTTTTCCACGATGACGTGCCTGACACTATATGCATCTAATACTACTTGTCCATTTACCTCTATGAAATGAAACTTGGCATAATCACAGGCCTTCTTGACTTGCACAACTAAACAAACACTTGATATTCTGTACTACTGAGCAGAATTTCTTGCAGCATTTCTCACAGTTGGGCCTCAGCCAATCAAACTGAATCTTCAGTTGTGTGGGTATACATATATCTTATTCAAACATTGCCACTACTTCAATATTGAATACAAATCTTGAAAACAAAGTTTAAGCAATTTACTATCAGGATTGTAAGAACTGTACCACCTGTTTCAAGAAAAATCAGAAAGTTTTTTCTTTAAAGGCCTGCTAAATTATTCAGTTCACTGGGTATCTATTTAAAGTTTGAAAATGCTAATAGGAATAATGGAGTAATTGGTCACTTAACTTCCATAACCGAAATTTAAAATAGATAGCAATATCAATTATTATGATAAAACAACTACTTTTCATAGCTTATGCAATCTCACATTTAAGAAATGTTTTGAGGATAAAAATAAACATATAGAATTTACTAAGTATTCTAAAGCGAAGTATTTTCAAAAAAAACCCAGGCACCTCCATGTTGTCCAGCCCTTTGGTAGTTACTTTTTATGTTGGGATATCTATGGGTATATTGCACAAAACTTCCCTAAACCTTGTAACAAACTTACAGTTTTTTATATTTGCTTTTCTTTTGCTTCCCATTGAGCATGGAAACCTTTGCAAATTTCTGAAATGCTCTTAGTACGTGGAACAAACTTCATCGCAATTTAAATTAGCCCAGTTTTCTGGCTTTGGTTTGGTTTCCTCGCTCCTGATCCTGGGAAAACTGTATGCATCCAAATATTTGCTCAGTTTCTGGAAATCTTATGGAAAATAAGGTTGTGTCTATTCTCTCTTCAGTCTAAGAAAGATCCTGACCATGTACCATCCCAGGACTGTAGCATTTGAGGACTTCACCAGCATACTAAGTGTGGGTAAATTGGTGAATGAAGCAACAGAACAAATGCAGTTTAGCAGAAAGGCAGAAGACAACTTGCCACCAAGGTAAGACTAGAGTGATTTGTAGTCATTACAAAAGGGTAGCTTTTAAGGAAGAATTTAAATCAAGAGAAAATTAGCATATAGCACCAATGTGCTTGAAGGAAAAATGGATAAGCGGGTGATCAAGACACTTGGTGGCTGGAAAACTACCACTGATGAGACTACTTGAGTAAGAGCTCATGGTCATGAGCAAAGAATTGCACAATCTGGCCCAAAGTTGTAAGCATACAGCAAATAAAAATAACCAGCCTAATCCCTGCCAAAATAAACAAGAGGAAGATAAAAGTATTAATTAAAATGCTGCATTAAAACAAACCATTAATGATGATATTAAAAGATGAATGTTAGAATGTAAGATAGTGTAATGATTTGTTAATTATGTTGTAAGTGTAGTAATTATATGCTATGTGCTTTTTAGGAAAGACAGGCTGGGAAGGCAAGTGGTGGAGTTGCTCTTTATGTGACAGAGCTCAGAGCACAGCGCTCAACCTGGGAGTGGATGACGAGCGAGTTGAGAGCTTATGGGTAAGGATTAGAGGTCAGACTAATGTGGGAGACACTGTGGTTGGGGTCTGCTACAGGCCATCTTATCAGGATGAGGAAGTCAATGAGGCCTTCTACAGACAGTTGGAAATAGCCACACAGTCACAGGCCCTCGTTCTCATGGGGGACTTCAACCACCCTGACATCAACTGGAAGGACAACACAGCCAGGCACAAACAGTCCTGTAGGTTCCTGCAGTGCGTTGATGACAACTTTTTAACACAGGTGTGGAGGAGACAGTGAGGAGAGGTGGGCTGCTGGACCTCGTACTAACAAATAGAGAGGAGCTTGTTGGAGATGTGAAGGTGTTGGGTAGCCTTGGCTGCAGTGATTGTGAGCTGGTCAAGTTCAGGATCCTATGAGGAGGAAGCAGGGCTGTAAGGAGCCTTGCAACCATGGACTTCAGGAGGGCCAACTTTGGCCTCTTCAGAGACCTCAGAAGAATCCCATGGTCTAGGGCTCTAGAAGGAAGGGAGCTCCAAGAGAGCTGGTTAGCATTCAAAAAGCACTTCCTCCATGCTCAGGAGCAGTGCATCCCTTTGTGTAAGAAATCAGGCAGAGGGGGCAGGAGGCCTGCGTGGATGAGCAAGGAGCTACTGGCAAAACTCAAACAGAAAAAGGCATTATACAGAAAGTTGGAAAAAGGACAGGCTCCTTGGGAGGAATATAGGAATGTTGTCAGGGAACGTGACAATGAAAGTTAAGGTACAAATGGAATTAAATTTGGCAAGGGATGTTAAAAATAACAAGAAGAGCTTTTTCAAATATATCAATGGCAAGAAGAAGATCAGGGAAAGCGTGGGTCCGCTGGTGAAAGGGGTGGGTGCCCTTGTTATGAAAGACACAGAAAAAGCAGAGTTACTGAATGTCTTCTTTGCTTCAGTGTTTACCAAGGGCAGCCCTCTGGAATCCCAGACCCTAGAAACAAGAGAAGGTGCCTGGAGAGAGGAAGACTTGCCTTGGGTTGAGAAAGATGGGGTCAGAGAGCACTTAGGGAAACTCGATACCCACAAATCCATGGGCCCTGATGGGATGCACCCCAGAGTGCTGTGTGAGCTAGCGGATGTCATAGCTAAGCCGCTCTCCATCATCTTTGAAAGGTCCTGGAGAACAGGGGAGGTGCCGGAGGACTGGAAGAAAGCCAATGTCACGCCAGTCTTCAAAAATGGCAAGAAGGAGGACTCAGACAACTACACAGTCAGCCTCACCTCCATCCCCGGAAAGGTGATGGAACAGCTCATCCTGGCTGTTGTCTCCAAACATATGGAGGATAAGAAGGTGCTCAGGAGTAGTCAGCATGGATTCACGAAGGGGAAATCATGCTTGACTAACCTGATAGCCTTCTGTGATGGAAGGACGAGCTGGTTAGGTGAGGGGAGAGCCATGGACAACATCTATCTCGAATTCAGCAAGGCTTTTGACACTGTCTCTCACAACATCCTCTTGGGCAAGCTCTGGAAATGTGGGATACATGGGTGGGCAGTGAGGTGGATTGGCAACTGGCTGGATGGCACAGCCCAGAGGGTTGTGATCAGCAGTGTAGAGTCTAGTTGGAGGCCTGTGGTTAGTGGTGTCTCCCAGGGGTCAGTCCTCGGCCCAGTCCTGTTCAATTTATTCACCAATGACCTGGATGAAGGCACAGAGTGCTCCCTCAGCAAGTTTGCTGATGATATGAAACTGGGAGGAGTAGCTGATACTCCGAGGACTGTGCTGCCATCCAGAGGGACCTGAACAAACTGGACAAGTGGGGGGTGAAAAACCTTATGAAATTTAACAAGGCCAAGTGCAAGGTCCTGCACCTGGGGAGGAAGAAGTGCAGACACCAGTACAGGCTGGGGACTCACCTTCTGGAGAGCAACTCCCCGGAAGTGATGGAACAGCTCATCCTGGCAGTTGTCTCCAGGTACATGGAGGACAAGAAGGTGCTCAGGAGTAGTCAGCATGGATTCACCACAGGGAAATCCTGCTTGACTAACCTGATTGCCTTCTATGATGGAATGACTAGCTGGATGGATGAGGGGAGAGTGGTGAATGTCATCTACCTTGACTTCAGCAAGGCTTTTGACACCGTCCCTCACAGCATCCTTCTGAGCAAGCTCCGCAAGTGTGGGATAGATGAGTGGACAGTGAGGTGGATTAGGAATTGGCTAGATGGCAGGGCTCAGAGGGTGGTGATCAGTGGCGCGGAGTCGAGTTGGAGGCCTGTGGTTAGCGGTGTCCCCCAGGGGCCAGTTCTCAGTCCAGTCCTGTTCAATTTATTCATCAGTGACCTGGATGAAGGGATGGAGGGCTCCCTCAGCAAGTTTGCTGATGATACCAAACTGGGAGGTGTAGCTGATACCCCAGAGGGCTGCGCTGCCATCCAAAGGGATCTGAACAGACTGGATAGCTGGGCAATGAGAAATCTTATGAAATTCAACAAAGACAAGTGCAAGGTCCTGCACTTGGGGAAAAATAACCCCAGTCACCAGTACAGGCTGGGGACCGACCTTCTGGAGAGCAGCTCTGCAGAGAGGGACCTGGGCGTCATGGTGGATGACAAGATGACCATGAGGCAGCAGTGCCCTCGTGACCAAGGAGGCCAATGGGA
>VZSV01000169.1:1056872-1171897 GCA_013398735.1 Nothocercus julius | reverse complement strand
CAAACTGAAGCACCAAAAGTTCCACAGGAACTTAAGGAAAAATTTCTTAACAGTGAGGGTGACAGAGCCCTGGCACAGGCTGCCCAGAGAGGTTGCAGAGTCTCCTTTTCTGGAGATCTTCCAAACCCGCTTGGACACAAGCGGGTGTCCCCTGCTCTAGGTGACCCTGCGTGTGCAGGGGGGTTGGACTAGATGATCTCTAGAGGTTCCTTCCAATCTTAATAACTCTATGATTCTATGATTATTTAATTTTAAAGGACTGAAATGCACAGCGCTTTATTACAATGGAAATATTTGTTAAGCTGTTTACTCCACTTTAGTAAGTAAGGAAATATCAGATTCTATATAAATGATGTATATAAAGAAAATAAATGTTAGCTTAAAGATGGGATTATAATGTATCTACTGATCTATATAGAAAAATGCAGTATTAGAAAAAATACTGCAAACAAAACCATAGGAAGTAAATTTGATTTCACAATTTTTTTGATTATGATTTATTATTATTAAATTTATGATTTATGATTATGATCTGTTATTTATTGATTATGGTTTATGATTTAGCTTTATGATCAAAGCAAAATGAAAACAATTCAGTTAGTTTTTAAGATGATTGCACTTTGCAATCACACATGTGGACACAGTGTCTATTAGTTAATTTTTGCTTTGGATTGCAGAGTGTAAAACAGTTTTCTGACTTCTGTGATCCAAAGATAGAAATGTTTTTTTCCAAGCACTTCAGTTTATATAGTTTAATAATGCTTTTTGGCATATTTGAATATTAAAAGAACATTTCATTTGAGATGAAGTCTTGACTACAATCTATAAGGACATAAAGTAAAATGATGTGGATTGTTGGAATATACAACTTAAGAAAACTACGTTCAGTGTGATGAGTACAAGTGTAGTGCACTGTGCAGGTGTACATGAGCATCTATTTTATCTCATTGCCCTTGCCTTTACCCAATTTAAATCCTCAAAACACTGCTGCAGTGCCAACTAACTCCAAAATTGCTTCCACCAACATTCTCATGTTCCTGAAAGTTATTCCTTGTATAGAGCCAAAAAGACAAATCTGGTCTACATTCTTAACAGACCTCTCTTGAATCAAGCTGGTATTAAACAAAGTTTGAGTAGGAGTTCTGTTCATTTTTTTCACAAATCATTGAAAAACAAGACCAAAAAGCCAATTCTCACTTTTTTTTAAGACACATGAATCCAGTTTTATGTCAACATTCACTTCAAGAAAAAGTATTCCAAGAGTTATTACTTATATATGTGCATAGCAGGGGATGTTTGAATACTCTCCATCCTTTGATGCTCTTCTGTTTTGCATGGGATCTCTTGGTATATATCAGACTTTCTAGTCGATATGACTCCTATGGAGTCAGGGTATTAGGAGAGCCTGGTTTCCCTGTGCTAATGAATCCTTAAACACACTTACACTAGGATAGGAACTTAGTACTGCAGGCCCTGATCCTAATAATCTCTTGTGAAATAAAGTTTCTATCAGCAGCTTTCTGTAAAACTGATCAAGCTAATATCACATCAACATACGAAGGAACCTCACTTTTTCTCTTACCAGATTTCTCTGGAGGTCTAGTCACTGGAACACAACTTTATTGTGTTTCTGTACACCATTTATTGTGTTTCTGTATCAGTTCAAACCAGAAGTTAATATTAATTTTTGTTACTGAGATGCAGAACACATAGAGGTAATGCTTTCATGTACAAGGAACTCTTATAGCATTCAATGATCTGGTCAGGTATGAAACACCAGGATAATACGTCTCCAGTGTCTGTGCTGATGGCAGTTACTCCTGTGCAACAGGGTGCTGACAGCAACTAAGAATAAATGATCATTACATCACCCAGTTTACAGTAATAAATTTAAGGATAACTGCACAATATGCAGTAAGAAAAATAGGCAGATGTGTTCAATTGTATTTTGTGCTTTCTCTAGAGTTTCCAATGTGATAAGGAATACATTGGGGAATTGAACTATCTTTAGAGATATTTTTTTCATTTTCTAGCCAAATGGAAAAATAGTGCAGAACCATTTTGAGCTATTACTAAAACAGTTCCATAAAAAAGATGGCAAGCCCCAAATTTCTTCATATTCCTAATATAAATAAAGTAAATATTTTCATAAAAATAGCATTTCAAAAAACAATGTGAGGGGATTAGATTCTCTTATATTTATTTTATAATTGAAGTGGCTGGCTAAGAATAAGTACATGAGCAGAATATGTGAATTCCATCCAAGTTATTTTTTGCTTATTGCACACGTGGAACAAGTGACGTCATCTTTCTGTAATCTTTCTAGAACTGTCTGTGTAGTAGTAGAGTTCATGCAGTCCTGTTCTAAACAGGACCCATGCAACCATTATAATGTGATGCCAAGAACATGCCATGCTAGCCTTGGTTAATGAAGCCAAGTTGATGGTTTAAGGAAGATTAAAAGATCCTTTGAGCCTTTTTGCTAAACTGCTGTGAAGGTTGAAGGCATATTTTAGTTTCCAGTGGTCTCCAGGCATCTTGAAATAAAGAGATCTACTAAGATTGTTAATGAATAAAGAGATTAATTCAGGAAGCAATAACATCTGTCTGACACAGTTTAAATGATCACTGAGAGCTACCATGTGGAAGGTTAAATTGCACACATTACAGAATTTTAAAACACTGCATGTGATTATAAAAAATAGAAGTTTTGCATGAGAATTTTCGGGGGAAAATGCACATTTTGCAACCTCATCATAGAATGTTTTTCAGAACTTTTTAGAATAAAATATGACCCAAATATCTAGTCATCCCTATATTGCATACAGATCTATGACAGTTCACCTTTCCAATGGTTATTTTTTAATGTAAAAATAAGATGTAATTTAGTTACAAAGGAATCCAGGTTACTCAAGAAAAAAAAAATGAAGTGCCAAAAATCTACAACTACTTCTGGTATTCAAAGAAATTCTTCTGGTATTCAAAGAAATTCTCAAGGAAATCTATCCTGGAGCACCGGTGACAGGGAAATTGCCAAGTGGAAAATTTGGCAGAGTGTGCTTGCAGACAAAATTTTCAGAGGGTCCCTCAAGACTGGCTTTCCCCTCAGGAGATTCTCCCAGGAGCTATTTGACTTTAGATTCATAGTGGTAGTAGTAGGTTAGCTGAGACACTTGTCTTTGGCACAGTGAATTATCTCACATTTAAACTGTAGCTCCCATGAGGCAAGGTGTTAAAATCACAGAGTGAATTCTGATGTTTATGTGAATGAACAGTTTGGGTTTGTTCCAGGTATACAGGAAGAACCAACTTTTAAGAAAATTTCAACTGAGGATAAAAATTCCAATCTCTTTCAAATGGAATTCAGTATTGTTATGTGTCATCCTCACAAATTCCAGAATTTTCATTCCACAAAGGAAAAAAATTCATCCGGGAGAAACAAAAAATAATGAAGTGTCAGAAACATTTATCTGGACATGTCTTGAACACATCGGATTTCTCTAACATCTGTGTTCAGGTAATCATTTATCAGTAAAAACTAGTACTTAATTGAAGAAAGTTTCCCAAGAAGCAACTTAATATTTGCCTTCAGCAAACTCGATACTTTCTTTGTTTGGAAGATTAGATGACAAGAGCTGGTTTCAAACATAACATGCTCTCTTGTATTTTAAAGAAGCCTCTGAATATTTTGAAGTCATCTTATGTGAAATCTAGCAATGCTACATACTACATTTAATTGTACATTTGCTGAATTTTATTTTTTTTACACTTTCATATTCTCACTGCTCATATCATATCATTGAAAGAAAACAAATTGAAAGAAAACAAACATATTTATTCATCCATGGATTTACAGATTTTAGATGAAAAGGAGCTACTAAAAGATACAATTTGCCAAGAACTAGGAATTAAAGAATTCCTTCTAATAAACATCCAGTCTTGAGTAGAAAATAAGAGGTAAATTGGTATCTAATTGTCAAGCCAAGGCAATACTGGGACATGTAAAGCCAAGGCAATGCTGGGAAAGTCAAGAAAATATATGAAGGCCGTTAAAGATATTTTCAAGTTAAAATATTGGGTGTTGTGGATCTTTGGCACATATAGAATTCACTGCAAGTTAGGTTCTTTATTTAACTACATTTTATTCACATACTGTGTGCTTTTAATCTCGTGCATCGTTTTGTAGGTTGATTATATACTGCAATCTAGTCAGCTCTTGACTTGTATAAACATGTTAAACAATTTAAAATCTCTAAATCTTTCCCAATATGGTTTTCTTTAATAACTTTTGTTTATTTTCAAAGATCTCTACTTTTTAAGCCTGCATAGAGATGGTGATGCCATCTGTATATTCCAGTGATTATATCATGGTGAGTCATTGCCACTGTCATAATACCCTACCAAGAGGAGATGCTGTTTTCAGATTACCTCTTCTCTGCAAGGGTATGTAAATATCAATTTACAATTTTGATACAGCAGTTCACTGAGGGTACTCACAGTGGGGTGTTTTTTTTATTATGAACCCTAAATCTCTTTTGGATGTGTCCTCTATATTGGAAAAAACTGTTTTATGGGAACAAATTATTTTGACCCCAAGTTTGGCTGTATTAAGCCACATTTTTGTATGAATGGACCAGAGAGCTGAATGTAACCATATATCTAGGCAGGCGGATCTCTTTCAATGACAACCTGTGATGTACAATTTACCAGTCTTTGTCATATACAAGTTTTATACAGATTTTTAATTCCAAATGGTAAAACTAAATCTTGGCCTAGAACTAAGCACTAAGAAACTCTGGTAGAAGAATCTCCTTTTGGCTTTCTTTCTGACAAGTGCTTTTGGTCCTCCTTTGCTTTGTCAAGTCATGACATTTTATATTTGCTTTATTAGAGTTATATGATATTATTTTTTCATATATAGAACTAATTTCAATACTGTTTTGTAGTTCTTTAATAGGTGTTCAAGATTCAGCATAATAACTAATTAGTATACTATCGCTTGTTGAAGATGCTGGTATATGAAAATTGTTGCTCAATGGGAGTTATTTTTATTCGTTCATTCTTAATAATAATGATGCACTATCAGAGATTTATTTTTTGTCTGGTATTATACCAAATCATTCTTATTACAAAGTCAGATTTTTCTTAAAGTTATCAATGTGGTAATGCTGCCAAGGCATAACACTAAACAGTTTGACAGAATAAATCAAAGTCCTTTTATCTTCCAATCCATCAGTATATTTCTTCCTTTAAAATTTATTGCACTGACAGTTGCAAATGTGGAGGGAAAGCCAGCTACTGTAAAGATTTACATCACTAATATATTTTGCAGGATAAACAATGCAGAAAGAAACAAATTTTCTCTGTGCATGTGTAAGAGAGAGAGAAATAAATGCAGTAAACAATTATAATAATCAGATTGCTATTCATTCTGCTTATAATTTCACTTTCCTTTTACATATTGCTTTGGTTTATTTTGCTTTAACATTAATATTGAATATCAGCTGAAAGCTTTATTTCATTTTTAAAGGGAATATTCTAGCCATAACTACTTTTGATCATTTCTGTTCTCCCCGCCAAAAACAAACAAACAAAAAGACAGTGAGATAATAGCCTGGGAAATCCTAAGGAAAATCAGGGACTGGGAAATGAAGAAAGGTATATTTGCATAGTCTTTGGTTATCCTCTATTTTTTTCTAAGAAATCAAAGTAAGTAAATAAGTTGGCAATACTGAGTGATCTACCAGACAATTATTAATGGATTAGGACTCACTCTTTATCATAATTCTATTCTTGGTGGGTGAGGTTCCTGATCAGATGTTTCTGATCACTTCGTATGAAAAAAACTCAAAACTCTCAGTCTGTACTCATTTAGTTGAGTGCGAAATTTTTCTACTGCAGATGAAAATGTAGGCTTCTGATTTTCTAATCCGTGATTTATTATTTGTAGATTATAGGTCCTGTTTTTTAAAATGAATTAGGTGTTGCCACACCCACTGCTTTGAGGCTGAGGTAATTTACATATTAGAGTTGGGCAGAATTTATGCTCCACTGACGTTTTCAATATTTCACAACAGTTCTGCAACTAACTGAGCACACACCCTTTGTATTTTTTCAGAAATAATAACAACAACAAGAAGAAACACAAAACCTTACCTCCATCCCAGTATACGGCCAATGCCTCATCTTCAATTAGAATTGAAATAACTTCAATTGCTCTTTGCATGGATGCATCTAGAATTGTGAAGTACAGCTTCTTTCATATAAAATAAATGCCCTAAAGACTGGATAGTTAATCAATCTGGCTTTAGGTTTACTCTGTTGTAGGAGATGTTTTTTACACACCTCACACAAAACACAGGTGATGTTTTTTCACCACAGTATTTAAACAAATTGACAGCATCTCTGGTGAATGTGGACCTCTTTCACCTCCATCTATATGTGCCTACTGCTTGACAAGCACCAGTAGGCACCAACTACCCAGAACTGCATGTCTCAGAGTGACTTAGACCAGTGGTGAAACTGTACTTGCCTTCTGAAAGTCAATGACTTTTCAATGACTGTCTGAAAGTCCGTTTGTCAGGGGGCAGCAGAAGTCGGACTGCTCCACAAGAGAATGAGCTGGGAGTCAAGAGCAAGCCCACTACAGACCATGCCCTCCTCGATACCACAGCCCCTGAGGCAGAGTACTGATAACATGGTCCATCAACAGTTCCAGACAAGGCTAGGTGTCCACGATACATCCAGGGAGGACAGTAAGAAGCAGCAGTAGGCTGGGATGGAACACAAGTTGGAGGTCCATTCCAAACACAGAAAAAGATACAGGGCTAGATGAAGGAATACAGATGAAATGGCTCAGGCCAAATCTGGGCTGTCCAGGGCTGCATTTACATGGAGCACCTAGGTCGGGAACCCAGAAAAGGCTGGTCGGGGACCTGCAGGTCTGTTGGTGCAGACCAGAACCCTGACATGACCATTCTCTTGCCCAGGCCACAAAATTATTGAATGATATAGAGAAAGATCCAAGACTTTCTAAAATATACCTTAAAAAGATTTAGGAAAAGAAACAGTAAATATAAAGTTGACTTCAGATTTTTGGCAGAGCTTTCTTCAGAATTTGGAATTCTAGGCAAATGCCTAGAATTTTTGCCTCTCAGGGTGGTGAGGAGGTAAATATTTCTCTCTGACATACAGTATTTTGGAATCAAGATCCAGTCAATTTTGCACCTGAGTTCCCTTAAATTCAGATCATGTAAGCTTTCTTAAAAGCACACCTAGAACAAACTGATAGTACTGAATTTATTTCATCAGTGGTGATTTCATAAAAATATAGGGATTACAGCTGTCATCAGACCATGAGAAATATGGTTTCTATATCCTTGGCATCCCAATTACATTTTAAATATCACCCAAATATGGTTTCTACATCTTTGGCATCCCACTTACTTGACACATTTTAACCACCTGCACAAAACTCATGTCAGTAAGTGTTGATATATTCAGGGTTTTTAATTTACTCTTACTTAGCCTTCCATTTGTGTCCTGTTGTAGCTATTATTTTATCCAGTGGTGACTATTTATCTTGCACCTGTAGTTTATAACTATGAAATTGTAGAAAGCAAAAATCCACTGGAAAGTAAGTCAGCCAGCTAGGTCAGGAGCTGCTTGCAAAAGCTTGTCTAGTGTTACCTTAATAACCTGGTCCAGTTACTGACAGAATAAGCTATATCACACTTCTATCATAATGTAATCATTCATTATTATTGTTTCCACCATTGTGATGTAAAGGTTACTTTAATTTTCCCTTCAGAAAATTTCCATAGTTCATGACATAATTCCTAAAATGATTATTTTTGTATTTTCTACCTCTTGTTTTGATTTAAATCTGCTTCATAAGAGTGGGAAGACACTCATTTACTGTTTTGATCTGGCCCACCAATTTTTTTTTATGTGTTTTTTTTTTTTTCTGAATATATTAAAAATTCATGTTTGAAAGTTCATTGCTGACTTTTGCCTTGCCTAGCATTTTTTTGTTGATTTTGAAAATTAGTCTCATAATTGCATGTCTCCAAATATTTTTCATATGCAGTTTTTATCCTTTTTAGATTAGTCTTGTGAAATTTCAATCTTCATTGCAGTGCGTAGAAGAAATTTTGAAAAGAAAATAGTGTAATAGTCCCTAATACCTCTTCATCAAAGAACTCCAGATGTATTAAAGCTTAAGGTGACACCAATGTTCATTATAACATGTTTTGCAGTTAAGCAAAACAAGCCTTAAAACAGCTTTTTAATCCCAGCATTTATGTTTTTACTAGAAAAAATGCCATTAAACTATCTTCTGCTCATACACATTTCACACTCCACAAATGCCAGCATAACTTTCATATAAAATCGACTAAATAAAATTAATCCTTTAAAATACAGAATCTCACACGTGTTCAACCTTTTCATTGTCATATCAGAAAATATATATCAACAATAACGCTACAGTAACTGGGGAGTACTATATATAGGGCTTCTGTGATCTATGGCATAAAAATAAAAGGAATAACATTAATCAAATGTCAACATTCATCCTAGTTATGTATTCTATATAATCCAGAGTTTTCTCTCCATGACATTTATATATCCAGGCTATCTTTTGAATTTACATACCTCAGGTTGAAAAGGTAAATATTAAGTCTCCAAGCCTTTTCCCCAAGGCTGGTTTTATTAACAATGAAAACTTAAATATAGACGCACATATCTAGGCTCTTCGTAAATCATAGAACCTTTACACTGATACCCTCAAATTGTTACATTTTGGAATACACTCACTTAAGAAACCTCTGCCATTTTGCATTTGACTATACACTTCTAAAATAAGCTGCCTTAGGAGTATGCCACCAGCCTAGCTCTTGGTCATGTAGGTTACAAAGGTTAAAGAAATTCTGTGGTTGGCAAACTTGACAAGTAGTACACTTAATCACCCCTTCTGGGTTTCTTAGCAGTAGAAAGAATATTCTTTTGTCTTTTTTTGCCAAGTACTAACTTGTACAATTTGAAATAAGTCAGTGTCACATGCTTCTTAAACTTCAATTTATGAGCAGTAATAAGGTATCTGGGACATTGCCAATATCAGTCATTCAAACACTAGGACATATGAGTACCAAGCTATACCTCAAATACTAAAATTTCACCCTCACACTCTCAGCTTGTGTCTCAAAATAATCTAGTATCATGATGACACATCACATCTCCTGTCAGCTGAATATGACTTTCACAGAATCACAGAATGGTTGAGGTTGGAAGGGACCTCTAGACATCATCTAGTCCAAACCCATTGCTCAAGCAGGGACACCTAGAGAATGTGGCACAGAGTCGCATCCAGGCAGGTTTTGAAGATCTCCAAAGAAGACTCCAAAGCAGCTTTAAATATGACGGTATGCTATGAAAGACAGCTGGAACTCCCAGGAGAGGCCTTCAGATGAGAGAGTAAACTAGAAATGCCAAGATGTCTCTCTGGCTCCTTTTTGTATTGTCCTAGTTCGCATAGCATGTGATCACCAGATCATACGCTGGCTATGTGTTATAGAAAGATGCCAAATTGAGTCTTTAAGCCTCTGTATGCTTTATGGTTTTCCAGCAGAACATCATAGTCACAAAGCCATTTTGCAGATTCCCTGCAAGAGGAACACTCTTATGGAGCAAGAGGAAGATCTCTCTCACTCTCAAGCAGGCTTTCATATCAGGAGAAAAGAGAAATGGCCTAAGCATGCTGATCTCTCAATGCTAGACTTCCCCAAGTGGAATCTGCTTGCTTGTCATTATATACTTGTCTCAGAGTAATAACATTCTTATTTCTGTCTAGGTCCCAAATAGTGTTCAATATTTGAACTGGAGCAGTTCAGGAGAAAACTGCAGCTAGGTATCTCACTTAGGTGTTCGAGACTTTCTCCTAGAATAGGTGAGTCTTTGCTTCAAAGCAGCCACCTGAAGTAATCAAGTAGGGGAGCTTGAATGTTGGTGCTTTTTATGTCAAAGACCTTACTGGCTTTGTGACTGAGTTTACAGATGCATAAATATACAAGCCTTAAATTAAGCAAGCTGCTTTCAAATTCATTGTATGCAATTTTGATAATTCAGTTCTGTGTAAATTCTGATGAAATCCTGATTTGAGGCTTATCCCCCAAATTGTACATGTTCGTTTGTTTCAGTTTTCTTATTTTATCAATAGAGCCATTCTGAGTGAAGGAAACTTTAAGAGATTTTAGTAATCATTTCTTGCTTGCCATTAATAAATAATCAACTCAAAAGTTAGATGTAAGCCAGTTCTGAGCTGGTTAAGTCTAGCACTGAAGTGTTTAAATCTTAAACATATAGATCCATAATTATTATTAATTAAAATTACATACTTGTAAAAATGGGCTACGTAATGTGAAATTTTGATCTCAAAACAGTTTGCTATTTAGACAAAAACATTTTCTAACGTTTTCTATAGTGCAGTTTTCAAAGTCCAACTCATTCTTATTCCTGGTGCTAAAGATTATTCCTGGGGAAACTGTTCTTCTGTATTTCCTTTTCTCACACATTAGGATTGAAAAAGATGCAAAATACACCATAACAAATCACGTATAAAAAAAAGAATGAAGGAATTTGTATGTGGTTCTTTTTAATCTTATTTTCCTTCTGAATATGTTTAGTGGCAGAATTACAGGTTCAAATGTGCTGATTACTTCTTTTGATTTCTTTTTATTACTATTTGTCTCTATTAAAATAACAAATTGAAAACTGCATTGTTTCACTTTGGAGAACATGCAACACAAAAATGCTGGCATATTTTTCTCTATTTTGTGCCTCCTCACTTTCCTAAGCTTTCTGATGTTTTTCCAGTTTGGAGCTCCTGCTTAGATAAAACAGATGACTTTCTGGGCCTGCTTCTGCTAACAGCAGGCAGGAGCAACGGTGACTGATTGGTTGAAACATGAGGATTAATGGGTATTTATATTTCATTAAATTTTATGCTCACTGGAGAATAATGTATCACTCGCAGATATTGAAACATATGTCAACCCTATCCACTTACATATAATTCAATTTGACTTAAATGCATTGATCAAATTTTATTAAAGTCCAATATATCTTCCAAAAAGGCCCACTAACACAATATTGCTGCTTCACATTCATCAGATAAAAGGAGGCAATTGTGTTGTAATTCTATTTATACCATTTTTCGGGATAAGGGAGATTATTGTGGAGTGAATACTCATTACAAGGTGACTTGCTCTGGCTGAAGGACTTGAGACTGAGATTATTAAGAGAATTCTCAAGTGGTGCCCTTTACTTCAAATTACCCCAGGGTGGGTCAAGCCTGTTTTCATCCCCAGCGGAAATGAAAGATCAGCATTGTTAATGATATTTTCCAGAAAAGTTTGCCATGAGAGATTTTGGAGCAAGCTAATAATTTATTCACATTTCATTTTATTCCTAAAAGCTTAACTGATAAAACATGCCTGCCTTTGAGAAACTACTTTCTGTTATTTATTCCTTCTTTCTTCCCTCCTCAACCCTTCTTTTAACCTTTGCAATGATATTCTTGCTATAATAACTAAGAAATAATCCAAAATGTGTCTTTCCTCAATTCTCTCAGAAAAGGATGATTCTTCATTCAAAGTCTCAAAAGGACTGTAGTGATATTGGGATGTTTTTCAAGTGTTTGGGTTTAGACTCTTGCTTGCAGTTTGTTCCACACAGAACAGAAAAAAAAAAAAAAAAAAGGAAAAACGGATTTTTACTGAAAGGAAGTTTCAGTTTTCACTGAAAGGAAGATCACACTATATTAAAACAGGGATCCAGAAGAGTAATTTTGGCCTCACTCGTAAACTACGATGGATTTTTGTTTTAGATTTAATCTCATAGGAAGTACTTCATTTGTTTCCAGCCCGTATGTTATTAGGGAGAAAGGTGCCTATGTCCCAAAATACTGATGAGTCTCTCATACTGAAAATCCAATGTGGAACATACATTAAAAACTGTAGGAATCTTTTTGGCTGCTTGAATGCAACTTTTCCTAAAACTTCATGATGCCGTTCTAGTCCTTCCTTCCTAGCCATCCTGTCTCCTTTATGACCTTTCTGGTCATATGACCTGTATACCTTTATGATATTTACTCTCATTTATTTTATTTTATTTTATTTTTTTTATCCAGCTGCCCTTTCAGAGTATATTGTTGTTGTTATTTTTGTTATTATTATTATTATTATTATTTTGAGAAACTTCTTGGAAGATTAAAGGTCTTCTGTTTGCTTATAATGAAAGTGAAAGCCTCCTCCTTTCATGACATAGGATGCATTGGTCAGGACTGCTCTAGGCTTGGAGATGTTATGGTGCTTTTTATATTGTATTTCACAGCTTGAAAATGACTTCCCCCCATTTAGATCATGAATAGGACAATTTGTTAGGAATTATTCAGTTACTTGCTTTGTTTAAGTTGTTTCATCATCAGCTGCAAATGCTATGAGTTTCAAAGTGATTATAATGATTCTGAGTAGAACGCTTTCTACAGTAGTTTAATTTGCTGACCTATTTTCATATTTGTAGGCCTATTGGATACTACAGGTTTATGCAGATCACAAAAGCCCATATCTTAGAAAATCCAAGAGATTTCTAGATTTCTATTGTATGCCTTTTTTTTTTATATATGTAATTCAGCAATAATGTGACTTTGGGAAAGCGAAAGAAGATGGCAAATACAATCCTCTTATTTCAAAATATCCTGAAGGGAAGTTCCAAGAGGAATTGCCATTCATCTCATTATGCATTTGTACAGATGGAGATGTGGTCCATATGTCGATCTTCTATAGTCAAGAAACAATTTGCTAGTACAGCTCATAGGATACTGCCAGACTAGTATATTTCACAGAATTGTAGAAGCACAGAATCACAGAATGACTGAGGTTGGAAGGGACCTCTAGAGATCATCTAGTCCAGCTCTCTGCACAAGCAGGGTCATCAAGAGCAACGTTGCACAGGATTGCATCCTTGCGGGTTTTGAATATCTCCAGAGAAGAAGACTTCACAACCTCTCTGGGCAACCTCTTCCGGTGCTCTGTCATCCTCACAGTGAAGAAGTTTTTCCTCAAATTCAAATGGAACTTCCTGTGTTTCTGTTTGTGACCGTTGCCTCTTGTCCAATCACTGTCTACCACAATAGTCTGCCCCCATCCTCTTGACACCCTCCATGAATACGATAAATTCCACGCTGATAAATTCTCTTCTCTCTCTTCTCCTCTCTAGGCTAAACAGGCCCTGCTGTCTCAGCCTGTCCTCATAAAAGAGATGATCCTGTCCCCTAATCATCTTTGTATCTTTGTACTGTACTCTCCAATAGTTCCATTTCCCCTTTTACAGGGAAGCCCAGAACTGGACATAGTACTCCAGATGTGGCCTCACAATGACTCAGTAGAGGGGCAGGATCACCTCCCTCGACCTGCTGGAGACGCTCTTCCTAATACACTCCAGGATACCATTGGACTTCTTGGCCACAAGGGCACATTGATGTCTCATGGTCAATCTATAATGGTCATTTCTCCCAGGGAAACACAATTTACAGTAGTAGTGCAATACCTTTTATTGCTCCTGAAGCAATAAGCTATTTCAAGGGAATATTTCTGGTTCCTACAACTGGAACATAGCTAGAAGTTTAAGCACAGAGTAAGCCTTAAAATCCTTTGCAAAATTCCAATGCATGGAGTAACTGAGGTGAGAAGGGACCTTGGGAGGTCAAATTGTAAGCCTCCTTCTCAAAGTGTGCTTAGCTTTGAGGACAGATCAGGTTGCTAGATTTATCAAGGCTGGTCTTAAATGAGAAGGAAACTGTTTGCACAAGGTGTTTTGTATAGGCTTCTCCAAGCACCTGTGTAGGTACATATTGATCATATGACGGAACCTATTTCAGGGAGATGTTGAAACAGCTCCTTGAGTGCAACATCCAAGGCAGATAACTCCTACTTAGCTATCTGTGCTTAATAGGAAAACCACTTTGACAGCCCTGCTTCTCTGAAAGTAGCAGCATCACGTCACCTTGCTATTTAGATAAAAGAGATGAGAGATATAGGTAGCAATGTGAGCTGTCTTATCCCTTTTGTTAATAATTTAGTGCTAAAATATTTAAAGGAAGAGCCCCAGACACCTATTAAATAGACATGCCTTTAAACAAGAAGCTTCCTCTCCTCTGAGATTCTTTTATACCAATGAGTCTATATAGTAAGGATATCCAGGATGAAGAGTCACTTTAGCAGATAAAATTACATTTAATTCCTTCTTTATATTTGCTTCTCCACACTTTCTGCCGTCTTCCTGCACTGCTATGGGTTTTCTCCTTTTTTCCTTACTGCTCTCAATTCCCTCTCTCCAGTACAAGCTAAAAAAAAAAAAAAAAAAAAAAAAAAAAAAAGGCAAGCAGGTCTAACACAACTTTCTGAAAAAGGATTTTTTTCTGAAAGGAGATAACCAATAACTGATTAGGATGAGCCAAGTCAAATTATCCCTCAATTTTTTAATTCATGTTTCTAACTAACTTTGGTCTTACAGTTCCTAGATTCCTTTCAGTTTGCTTTCTGGTAAATAGACACAAAACTACCTGCAAGAAATGAAGATCACAGCTGTACATTTGCATAGTCATAATAGGTGGGTTTCAAATTCACTCATATTAACATTTTTTTCAGAGGTGTATTTAACTCAATAATTTAGAAAGCAAACAATAACAAATGGCTAATCTCTGAGACTCTATCATGAGACATATAAAAACACCATTTAATCAATCACAAGGAGTCATCACTTCCAAAGAATTAATATAGAATGTTAAATAGGCATAAAAAATTGGCTGCACTCTCTACATAAGCTAAAAGTTTCACTGGTATTTTTAAATAGCATATAAATATTCAAGGGTACTGATCTTCTCATAGAAACTATAAAATGAGCATACACACAAACACAAACAAAAATGCAATTAAAAAATATTTCTTGTAAATCATTCAATCAAAGTCAATAATATTAAAACATTGAAATGCTAAGTTGGGTACACTTGCTTATTTTGTACTTTTTTTTTTTGAAAAAAAAAAAAAAATCGCATTTACTTTTTGTGTTTTTATTCTTACCCATCTACTATTATAAGCCCCCTTGAAGAAACCTCTCGACTGTTTCACCAAAAGGGCTCCAAAATTTTATGTGATGGTAGTCCTATTTTGGAGTATCGCACAAATGAAAATCTGCTCTGCTGAGTAATGTTTTTGGGCATGAATTTTTACAAAACCATTGGCAGACATCAGATCAAAGTGTTCTTTCTTTGATAATGACCAGCAGTGGTTGCCAGAGGAATTGTATGAGAAGGGAACAAGCATATAATATCATTTGCCTGAATATTTTCCTATATATTTCATCTGGACTTCTAAAATATTTTCTAATACTACAGCAGAATGAAGAGTGCATAACATTTCTCCTTATGCTATGCAACTTTTTAAGATAGCAGGGGAAAAGAATAACACGAGCTTAAATCACTCTTGTGCCTCAGATAGCCCTAAATATAGCCTTTGACATTTTTCTGACTGAATAATAATTGTGTTTACTTAATTAGAGTAGCATTTTGAAGTTCAGTAGGTATATTTCCCAATTTAATCTCTGCCATTATTTCTGTTTCCCTCATCCTTTCTGTTCTCCAAACTTACTGTTGTAATTTTGCTGAAGTTTAAAACTTTTGTTACTTTCTCCCTTCCTCAACCACTATTCTCCCCTGCAACCACTATTCTCCTGTCATCTTCCTTTCATTCTTATCCATTTCTGCCTCCTTTTTTCCATCTTATTTTCCTGTGCTAGGGGGATATGAGAACCCAAAATGAAATTCTGTGTGAACATGTTTTTCTTTAAGAGTTATTTTTTGACAGCCTCTTTGCTAATCAGGCTTTCTTTCTCCCTGTTTGACCACATTGAGGAATTTCCTCTGGAGGAAATAAAAGGGTGCATCTGTGCTTGGAGAACAATGGCAGACATCATATAAAACAGAAATTATTGGGAAATCAGATGCAAAAAATATCACTATTTCAGACTCATTAAAGGGGGAAAAGGAGAAAATGGTCATCAGTGCATAAAACAGAGTGGAAATCTATGGGAGGCAAGAAAGCAGGTGGTATTCTTCAGTACTAAAGGCTGATAGGCAGGCTGTAATCAGCAGAGAGAGGAGAGGCAGAAGGCATTTCACACAGCTCAGGGTATCCAGTGGTTATCAGAAATAATTATAAATCGTCCCAGTCTACCCTTGTGATATTTTGTTCTGTTTTGTTTCTCTTTAGATTCCTGGAGAGAGAAGAAGAAGAGGAGGAAAGGGAGGGGAGTGAAAATTCATTCACTCTACAAATACGATTCTGATTTAACTGCCTAACTCAAATCATACATCTTTAATTACCTTTACGAAGATATAAAAAGTCTCAGTGCTAGCATCACTATGCACAGAATTAAAAGGATACAATAGAGTCATATATAGTGTTGCTATATAAGATTTATATACCACAAGTTTCAGATGAATGCATCGTTCATCAAACATGAAGCTATGAAGGCATTAAGCAAATCATGTCATGACTGATGAAGAACCAACTATTTCTTTTTTCTTATAAACATTTCATGCATTTTTAACTCACAGACTATTTCTAGTTAAAGTAAGACCATTTAATGCAAAATGCAAAATTATGCTTGATATATGAATATTATAAATGCAAAATTGCCATTTATATTAGAATCCTATAATACAGTGAATTGCACCTACTCTATTAGAATTAGATGTAGTTATTTTAACACTAACTTGTGCTTTCCTTTTTCTCTTGCACCCCTGCTTTATCAGTCACATGGTATAAGAAAAATTTAATAAGAAATTTAAGCAAGATACCTCAGTTATTTTAAAAATATATTTGATTTTATTTGTATGTCCCTTAAGAATTTATTCCAAGACTCATCTAATCACTCTAACCTTTCCTTGGAGGATATATGAGATTCTTGTGATGGAGATTGGAAAAAGTGACAAAAGATCTGTCTGCTGAATGACATTAGCAGTATCATTGATGATGGCAACAGTGACAACTGTCATTGCCAAAGTGATATGGAATGTACAAATATCTGCTAGATTCACTGAGCAGGAAGATATTGTTCTGCTAGTTGCTGTAGGATCGATGGTTGGCCAGTTTGGAGAATGTATCCTTCCTCCTACCTTTTCAATGGCAGAGAAAGATAGGATTTTTCTCAGCAGAAAGCTTTCTAGGGTCACTTTCGCTGTCTGGGCATTCTGCTCACTCATCTGTCTTTTCTAGCTCCTGAGAGAAGCTCAGGAATATTAAGGGAATGAGGCAATAGAACTTTTCAGCAGAAATAGGTGGTTTCTCTTACAGAATGAACATTTTTGTGGATATTACCCAAACAGTGGTTTGGACTAAGAGTTTACATAATTTAGTGCCATTTATGTCAAAAATGTCAAACTTTCCTGAAGGTAATTCATGAGGCAGATTATCTGTTTATATCAACTCCTCTTCAGTCTTAGTTTTGCTAGTTGAGAGATTGGGCTTGTTTCCCTGGAAATATTTCTACATATCATATTTATCCAGATTAATTTTAAAGATTTTATCCAGATTAATTTTAAAGGTAACCAAACTACTGCAAGTCTTAAGGTCAAGATGAACAGTTTATAACCATTCATGAACGCTGCCTTCAGGTACAGATTCCAGGCAGCATCACTCAACCTTCCTTGCATTAGGCTCTTCTTTCCCACATATAATCCTGTTAGTGGGTAGTCATCTTCTGTCTTGTGTCTGCAGTGCCATTGTTCTTCACAGGCATCTTTTTTCTCCGTCTGCTCTTAAAACACTGGAAGCTTCTGCTTTTCTATAGCTTACTTTCCCATTCAATTTATTTTTATGGTCTTAAGATGGATATATTATCTACATTATCTGCATGTCAGGATTTAACCCAGCCTAGAGCTGTGCTCTTTCTAAAAATTTTAAGTCCAGTTCCTATGTCCTTCCTCTTTTTCTTTTTTCCTTCTGTTTGTAAAAAGTACCTTTTTTTTTTTCTTCAGTACATGTGCATTTTTCTCCTGTACTCAGTGCTGAGGAGGCCACATGTTGAATACTGTGTTCAATTTTGGGTCCCTCGCTACAAGAAAGACATTGAGGTGCTGGAGTGTGTCCAGAGAAGGACAGTGAAGCTGATGAAAGGGCTGGAGCACAGACCTTATGAGGAGCGGCTGAGGGAGCTGGGATTATTTAGTCTGGAGAAGAGAAGGTGCAGGGGAGACCTTATTGCTCTCTGCCACTGCCTGAAAGGAGGTTGTAGTGAGGCGGGGGTTGATCTCTTCTCCAAAATAACTACCAAAAATAGGACAAGAGGAAATGGCCTCAAGTTGTGCCAGGGGAAGTTCAGGTTAGATATTGGGAAAATTTTCTACGCAGAAATAGTGGTGAAGCATTGGAACAGGCTGCCCAGGGCAGTGGGGGAGTCCCTGCGCCTGGCAGTGTTCAAGAAATGTGTGGATGAGGCACTTAGGGACATGGTTTAGCAGGCATGGTGGTGATGGGCACAGGGTTGGACTTGATGATCCTGAAGATCTTTTTCAACCATAATAATTCTGTGACTCTATAATTCTATGCACAAGCATACTTCTCTATTATAGTGCAGCAAAGAACCGTTGGGGGCCATGCAGCTTTACACTGCTTCTGTAATAGCACATTTCCAGCAAAGTCAGATGTTATTTGCCAGCAGAAACTCCCCAGATACCCTCAGGCAGCAATGAAGTCACCAAATCAGACTCAAACTGCTTTCCTTTTAGGGGGCTGAAGACCATCCCTGTTTAAATCCATAGATAGTTCTTACTCATATTACAGCGATGATCCACCAGCTGTGACCTGGAGAATGGATGTATATATCTTATACATGCTCTCTACTCTTTTCTCTGCACATAAAATCTTAGGTAGAGACTGCATTTTCCTCAACAGGAGAGATCAGACTCTGAAGTAGTACTCTCGAGCACTGGTCTGTAAGAAGGAAATCCAGTATCCCATGAATCAGACATAGCGAAAGACAGAAAACTTTGCTGATAGCCTAGGCAAATATTTCACAGCATTACTTCTTGAGATGTTACAGATACAAACTATCGGGATACTTAGATGCTAAAGTGTCTAATAGGATGTTATCAATCTTTAATAGTAAGCGAATGCATAAATTATAAACAAATATGTCCTTTGGTCTAGTGGAACAGCATAATGATCAAAGACACACAATAGAAATGTATTTGCTTCTACTGTAAGCTTTATTCCCCCAGTGCGCTGTCGGTAATGATGGACAGGCAGTGAGCTGTCAGTTTTTGTTCTATCTGTCACACTACACTTACCGCCTGTTGTTTTAAGTAATCAATATGGGGGCTGAAATCACCTACCACTACCTCTGCTACCTACTATTTTGTCCATTCATAAATTATGAATCCCTGCACAACATCAAGTCTACAATTTCGATTGCATTTGCTAATCATTGATCAATAATTCAAAAGCCTCTTCTTCAAGGGTCCCTAGTTTCCTGGAACATATGGCAGAAGGCCTACAGTGTTCACAAGACTATTCCCTCATCACAAAAAGGAGCCAGAGAAAACAAGTTGTTTAGAGTTGTTTCCTTCCTTCTTTTTTTTCCAAGACTGACTTTGTACTTTTTTATTATCGTTATTATTTCCCTGCCTTGCTACAGCTAACGACTGCACAAGCACATTAACTCTTTTATACAGTAGCTTCCAGTATAATTTTCAATTTTACACTTTGAGAAAGCATTCCACTTAGCAGCCAATCTGGGTAGTTCAGATTTACAATAATGCTTACTTTTGCTGGAGTTGGACTACTTTTCCCTTTTCCAATAGTCTTATTTTTCATATTTATGCTATGCTGTTTATTTGCTATAAATGATCACAAAAAAAATGAGATAAAAAAATCTTTACTACATATTCCTGTAAATGCATAAATAGAAATCAATGTAGTCTTTCATGAGTGTATCTGAAGTCTTTAGCTGTTACAAGAGACCCAAAAAATGCTTGCTGGAGTGTTTCTTTCTCTAACATTGTTTTATTAGTTACTTTGCTGCTATAGTATGATCATGAATAATAAATAGCATCATCCTGAACAGTTCTGATTACTTCTCCATGGAAACCTTTTTAATGGCCAGATCCTGAAAACATCTATATACAAAAATTCACTTCATGAGTAATTTTACTGCAGTAAAGCATTCAAACCTGCTCAGTTTAATAGTTTCCATGACTTTGTTTAACAAAAACCTTATAATTCCCAATGTTTATTTTTTAATCCTTTGGTTCTTTTGACAAAATACACATATTTACATTATTATATTGCACTGGTTAAGAAGTTAAGGGTATGTAAATAAAAGTAATATAGTTATGCTACCTGATATATTTAGTAAAGTTATGTCATGTTATTTTTACTTCTGTTTCTTATAGCTGCATGTAATTGAGACCTAGTATTTTAAATACTTGTTAAAAAATGTGACTCATAATAAAACTAATAATACAATCATTATGCTTTTCAGTGACACAAAACAGTGCTGTGTTTATTTTGAGTTTAGCTGACATTTTTGCAATTTGTACTTCATTACATAATTTCACTCAAGAGGAATATAATGCTGAATAGCATCGTGGATGTTTACACCGGTACTCTTTCTATTGTTAGATGCTTACTGGACATTTGAAGGCATTGCATTTGCAAAATGGTTTTTATAACAATAATCAATCATTTAAAATTAGAACTTTCAGTTCCTAATAAAACTCCCATTAAAATGGCATAATAAATGGCTGAATATACTAAAAGAAAAAAAAATAGTTTAATCCTAATTTCAAATATTGTAACCAAATTTTGAGACTGGCTTGGAACATTTTTTTCCTTTTCAAAGATTGATATAAACATCCAAATTGTAATTTTTCACTGACTTTCCATGCACAAGAATCAGACTTACACTTTCTTTTTTTAACAATAATATTATAATTCATACATAGGTTTCATGGAAATTATATTGTATCATCTTACTTCACATATCTCATTAATTTAAGAAACAAGCAAAGTCAAAGGGGCTTCTACTTGGCAACTTTTTTGTTGTTTTTTGGTGGCTTTTGGCCCATATGAATAAACAGTAAGGAACAATTACTATTCTATAAAGTAAAAACATTTGATTTTTAACATAAGCATATCAGCTAGAAGAAGACAGGCAAAAAGAACAAGAGCAATAATAATGAATCGTATTTATGCAGATAAATACGATAACAATTTTTCTGTCCTCATAATTTTGAAAGTGAAATGTGTCCCGCCTATATCAAGCTATTGCAAGACAAAATAAAGTTTGATAACCATGTTGTTATTACCTGTTTTTTTTTTTATATATATATATTTCTACCTGAAAAAGAAACTGATACTTTTTTTTTTTTTTTTTTTTTTTGGCATTCATTTCTTCCTGGAATTTTGGCCAAAGAAGAAAATCCTAAAATAATTTCACCCAATACTTTTCAGTGACAGTGCCCATAAACTCAAATCAGAAGATGTCAAGAATGTTTTCACAGGGATATTCCAAAAATTATGTGCTGGATATTTAAGCGTGGAAAAAGGAATACTCAAGTTCTGGATCAGACCTCATATGTAGAAAGCTTAAAATCTCTCGTGAATAGTTCTGTTTTCAAGTACAAATGTTATTCTTTGGCATATTTTACTTCCCAAAGCCCCACATTTCAGCTGCTGTTGCTTCTCTGACAATTCCTTCATTTGGAGAAAACAACCAAAGTGAATGCTATGCAATTTTGTATCTCTGGCAGTAAGGGCTTTCCTCTTCTAAAACACTTCAGGGTCTCTGGTTTTGGTGGTAGAACAGCCCTGCCACAGGACACAACTAGGAGATTGGCCAGCTTGTAGACATGATATTACTACTTAATAGAATTAAGAATGAAACTCTGTTCCTGTTTTAGATTTGTATTCTGTTCTTTCTCCTTGAAGACAAGGAAATGCTATGAAAAGGGCTTTTCATTAGAACTGTTTCTGAACTAAGTTTCTGATGCATTTTTTGAGAACAGCAGACATCTTTAACAACTCTTGATCTGTTCAAATGATCTGTGATCTTAAATTCCAAAAGCTGCACTGAATTTTTGACAGTAAGTGCATCATCCCATAGAGTTGTGCTTTTTCTTTCTTTCTTTAAATAATAAGCTGCCATTTCCTGGGGTGAGTACAGACATGTTGCAGTAGAATAACATCATTCCTGATGTAAGTACAGTGTGTCAGAAACCATATTAATCATATCAAGTGGGATAGCTTGCTTAGATGAAAGGAGCATGAACTCACCTAGTAGAAGCCTTCTGATTTTTTCAGTCTGTTTCTTTTTCTTTTCTCTCATGCAAAAAAAAAAAAAATGTTGTAACAGCTATCTTGTGGAAATGCAGACAGGAAAGCTAAGCATGAAATGCAAGTTGAAATTGCATTACAGAAAGAATGATTCTCATGTACTAATTTGACCTGGTGTTCAATTGATGTGAGCTAATGAACTACAAAAGCTCTAACATCTTTGTAGCAGATATCCTAGGGTAAAGTAATCAACATTAAGTCAATATAATCCCAACCTTCATTGTTCATTGATCATTTTACAGGCTACACACTGCCTGCCCATGTGAATGGGTCAGAAATGTATTTCAGGAAGAGGAAAAAGATGTTACTACAAAGAGAGGCTAAAGATTGTCTGGCATGAAATGAAAATGAAAATTACCTGCTGCAGCTCTCATTCTGCTTTCATAAAATGCTATATTCTTCATCAGTGCCTGGTTAAAAAAAAGTCTGATCTGTTCATCCATGCTTGTCTTTCTTATAAGCATCCATGCTGGAGCTATACAATGAAACTATTGAAATTGGACATGAATATAGGTTGAGTTTCCTTTAGTCTTAGAAGGAGCTTCACGTCAAGACTACAGACTCAATGGTTCTCTGACAAAGGTTGAGATGTTAATATGAAGAACCGATTTTTAATCTATGATCTCTTGATTCATAGTTTCAACCCAGAATTGTAGACATCCATTACTTTCCATAGAAGCATTGCCACAATGTCCACAATCCATTGTAGACATGGGAACTTAATATTCCACCTAGTGGTGTGCATTTATTTTACTAAGGGAGAGAAATTCCTTGAGCAATTAAATAACGACAACAAACTCAGAGCTTGGACCAAATACCTCTTTATGTTTGTAGAGATAAAAAGGATATATTGTTTGTAAAAATATACTAAATATAAATATAAGTATATATTTTAATTATATCTTTAGTATATATTGTTAGAATATATTTATTCTAAATGTATTTATATTAAAATATGAAAAATAAATATATAAAGTAAAGCAATATATTGTCAAGGATAATGTGCTATGTACAAATATATATCTGAAAAGATTACTTTCGTAATTATGGACATACCCTATACAAATTTTAAAAGTAATTACTCACAAAACTTTCTATGGATTTCACTACTACTACATACTTTTCCTATTAAATTTATTCTTTTGTCTGTTTCAAATGGACACAAGGGTGCTATGGATTTGGTCCAAGTGAAATTTGATATACAATATACCTATGATTATCCCAGGCTTTATAAAGAATATTCTTGAAAACAAAAGACCTACTGAGACTTGTATTCAGTCCTGAATCCTGCTTGATTTCTCATAAGGTCAAGCAAGTCTTGGCCTGCCAAGACGAAAATTTCATATATTCATGCTAGAAAACAAATAAAAATAGAATTTAATGCACATTTGGAGAAGTGTTTTTCATTAGTGAAAACAAAATATTTCAGTGTATTACAGCTTTTGATTGTCATCTTTACTATGGTATTTGCAATGCTCTTTAGGTCTTTTCAGGATCAAATTATGTATAAATTGATACTTAAAATTTTTCTTTTATTATAGAATTTGAAATTTCATCTATGCTTATGACACCAAAACTGGGAAAGGAAAGGTAAATAGGAATGGATTCCACATCAAGGAAACCTTGCACTGTGTATGATAGCAAATGCCTATATAAGACATTATTGAGTCATGAAACAACTAAACTCAAGGAGGAAAAAAATGTAACTTCAATCACTTTTTTTTTTTTTTCTAGTTTATTCAAATGAAGGACCCTCAAATGGTTTAGTTAGGAATTAAGTTAATTGGGTTTGGTGTAAGGTTGATGTACTTCCTGCTGGAAAGTTTCCCATATTTCCTCTGTATAAGTAGTGGCTGGACTCCCATGTCACCCTGTTAGCCCAGACTTTAATTAGTTCTGGCATTCGCCTCATAATGATAAATGCTGAGATGATGAATGGAAATGCAAATGAGTGTGAAGTGGCTCAGCCATCAGAGCTGAATATCATTAATACCTTCCTACTGTTAAATCGATCAATGTCATCCCAGGATCCCTCTGTTCAGCGGGTGCAGATGGCTGTCTGCCAGAATGCCTTCCATTATATTGGCAGTGAAAACTTTGTAGGTTTTTCCTCCCCATATGCTTTTATTCATCTTTTGCTGAATATTTGTTTGGCAACTAGAACTCTAATATATTTCCAGCTGAGATGATAACTATTTAGGGTCAATAAGCAAATAGCTAATTTAGAGCAAAATAAATATGAATATATATACCTTCTCACATCAGAAGAGTATCAAGTAAAATTCAATAAATTGGGGAGAAACAGAATTTTTTCACTGTGCAAAACTTCATGTGATAGTAATGAAAAATGAAAAAAAATATGATTCAAAGATGTTTATTCATTTGTAATGCGTGTTAGAGCTTTTTACTTGCACAAGTTTCTGAGCCTGGTGGCACATGTCCACAGAACTAAACCTTCTAAGAATCAAAGGGCCAAATGTTTAACAAGATGTTTTAAAATCTGAAATATTTTTTATTCATGTGAAGAATATACCGTGAACAGGCTGGGGATGCTTGTTTCATCCCTTAGATTATATTTTTGTGCAGCGAGTTTGGGAGATATCCACAAGGGCCTACAAGAGTCTAGCCGGCTTATTCTTTCTAGGGAGCCTTTCCAGTCTATGCAGATAGACTGCCTCTCCAGGGAGTGGACTGGCACATCCAAAGTTAGGACCCAACCCTGAAGCATCCTGGAGGGAGCTGCAATAACCACTTCGGAGTATACTAGTCACTGCTTTCTAAGAGGCTCAGACAGGGATGATTCAAGAGCACTGTATTATATAAACCATGTTTTATTATAGAAAATCCAAACAATCACATTTTATGAAGGGGAGGAGACTACTGAGAGACTAAATTCACTGCTATGCTATCAACCCGAAGATTAGTCCTTTATACCTAATGTTTAGTCATAAGTGATAAAGTGAAACCATATCATTTTTTGCACAATAATCTGTGTAATCAAAGCTCCAGTTGTCTATGAAACTGCTTATCTGTGGCTTTGAAGAAACTAAGAAAAAAATATTCTGTGGTGTGCACTCACTGTATACCATAATGCCTAGATGATAACTTCACTGGTCCTTCCATCCCCTCTGTTTCTCAGGATAGTGTATCTATCATTTTGTTTCATAAACTCTCTCCTTAGATTCTCTCAGTAGGTTGGAACCTCCCCAGTGGATTGAGAATTTACTGGAACTGGGCCAAGTCACTCAAAATAAAGTTCTATTCCTTTTATAACTTTATTTCAACATGTCTATATTCCATAAATGATTTTTTAGAAACTGCTTTTACATTTATACGCTGAATCAATTTAATTCATGTAGTGACGGTATTATTCTTTAACTGTAAGTTAAAAGTTTTCTTGTAATAATGTAATGAAAATAAAAAAGTAAAATCAGTTGAAATATTTGTTCAGAACCTATTAAGGCTTTGGCATCTATTCTACAGTAGCCCTAGACAATTTCAATAGCATTGGGAAGGAAATGAATTATAATTTTAATTGTAAGATTATAGCACAATGACAGGAGGGCTAGGGATAAGCCAAAACAAATTCTAATGACAATAATTTAAACAGAATATATAGCAGTTAATTCAGCATTATTGTTGCAAGGTTTTAATGTAAAAAACATATAATAATACCTCATGCAATGGAGCTGCTAACTGGCTTATGGAATTAATATGAACTTTAATGATCCTTTTGCTTACAGTTCACAGTCACATAAAGTCTGAGATATAAAATTAAAAATATTGCTCACTACAATTTGAAAAAGAATAAAACTATTCTGTAGAAAAAAGAGCTAACAGTCATATTCTTACAGTATACTACCACAGGTAAACTTCAAGAATTATGTGTATCAAAAAAGCTAGAGAGTTAGAAATGCTTCTTTTAGTACAGAGATCTGCATCTTTATATCATGTTGTTCTTGCTTATATTATTAGAAGAATCATTTTAGAACAATTCACCTCTCTTTTTTGATACTTATATTCTTCTTATGTACTAATTTTCTATAGTCTTTCCATAGATTTTCTGTCTAGCACCAGACATCCACAGAAAAGAAATTACATACATTACAGAAAAGAAAAAAAAAAGGGGGGGAGGAGGTTGTGTCCAGAAGAGGCTCAGTGTGGGAAGAAGTCCTAAGAACACAGATTAATGTGGAACTTCTTGGTAAGAGCTTTCATCAGAAGGACATCTGCGAGTGCTCTCTAACTAATGTGACTTTGCAACCTTCATGGATTCCATGGCATTATCAAAGTACGCGGGTCACTTACCATCCTCCAGACTTACAGTCTTACCCATCTACAAAGCATTGCCAAATATTCCTTAAACCTGTTTGAACGTAGTTGATGTTGGAATATGCTATGCAGCATACTGTGCGTGACGGTTGTCCTCGCTTTATTCCCTTTTCTTACTTTGGTCTCCTCACAATCCCTGCTTACCATCCTATGTCTCATACTATGAGAATCTGCACTTATTCAGATCTTGTCACTTTGAACAGATTTCCTCTATCTGTATCTTTGATTCACTATTTCACCTGAGAACTTTTCTTGAAATGCATCTTTTGCAGCCAACTAGATATTTTCAGTTATTTCTTCCTGTTTTACTGCATAACTGCTTATAGATCTCCATAATCATACTATAATATTAAATACATATGTCTTCATTATCTGCCTTTGCATGTGGTAACTAATTTTTATAGAGCATTTCCTAAGCAAGTAAAATCAAGTGTAGATTTTGCCATTAGCTTCAATGGAAACAAAACTAGTTTCTGTCATTTTCTTTTTAATTAACAGGATAGTGAGGCCACTATTCTGAACATATTCATTGGCTTCCATTTCCTGAATGCTTTTTCAAACTGAAGGCTTGCCCTCTATACTCAGTGGAGCTATTTTCAGTGAAGGATATTATGCAGAATGAGTAAAGATAGAAGACTTTGTCCCTGAGAAAAGATATGCCCATTAAACATCAAGCTGATAGCAGTATGGTGCTACTTTTTGTTGTAAGAACCTCTTTCAGTTATTTACATCTTTATGAAATCTTAAAAATTAGGTGCATGTCTACAGCTACACAGGCATATGGGAATATTTTCAGGCATTTGTGTGTGAATAAAGCTTCACATATAAAGTCAGAAAAGCAACATTTTTTATTTGTAGTTAGATTGAGTCAGCTGGATGACTGAGAATAAGGATTGTCCTCAGCAGACTAATCTCAAAAGAGGAAGAATGAGAATGAGTGAAGAGCCAGTATCAAAGGAAGGATTAGAACAGGAGAGTGCAGGAAAGCGTAAGGTTTGCTAAAGTCTGAAAAATGTAGAGGCAGAAGAGTTCTGGCTGACTGTGGTTGAGGAAAAGGAGCAGAATCAGGGTTGCCAGGGCCTCAGCTCTATCTCTAAGGTCAGGAAGAGGTCTACCTATCCCCTTGGCAGGCAAGTCAGAGGCCTCATTGACCTCAGAGAACTGTTATGTGCAAAGGAGGAGAACCTGCTTTGCTTCCACATTCAGTTGCTCAGTAATAGAGATTTTTGCAGTGGTCAAAAAGATTCTAGCTCTGCCAAGGACAGATCTTGGGATCTAAATGTTACCAAGATCAAGGAATCCCATCTGAACCTGTGAAGCATAGAAAACCCAGCACAAACAAACAAAACCCAGAAGCTATACAAAGCCAAGGTACCAATACCTGAACCCCTCTTTACATTTAATACGGAGTAGTTAGTGATTGAAAGAAGATTATAGGAAGTTTTGAGGTTAAGGCAGTCTTGGACGCCAGGATTAAACCTTGTCTCTTGCCATTGTCTATGCCTTTTCATGAAGCTGATCTAGTAATGTCAGCCAAACTTCTGTCTGGTTACTAATTATTTACTGTTCCTCTTTTAATGGGCCTCTTTGTCTGATTTGCAAAAATGCTGGGTACCCACATTTACACTGAAATTGGCGAAAAACTGTACTCTAAGCTGAGAGAGTTAGAAAGCTCATATAAATCAGGCCACATACATTCAAAGAGACAAACAAATAAAAAACAGCACAGGGATATCCCAGGTGGACTACCAAGCTTCCATCAGCATAAAAAGGTCTCTTAGATCCACTAGTCACCATATGCTTCTATCATTAATGTTTCTATCCCTCAGTTTCCCCGTGCAAAACAGAAATAAGTACATTAAGCTATTTGCACAAGTATTTTCCACAAGTCTGTTTGCTACAGACTTTTGTATTACATTGATGTCCAGAACAGGAAACCTGATCACAAAATTAATATCTTTCTTATCTGGGTAGGGCTTAGATGACAGTTAGTAGACATGTCATTGGCCTTCATAATGTCATAAGGATGAAAAGAAACACCAAAGCGCTGCCCCTTTTCTAAGTCCCATCCTTCCCGTGAACTGAATGAAAACAATACAAAGGCACCACAAAAAAACACAATTTGATCATGTAATTAAAGACTATATCACAGCCTACACAATAGGCAAGCAGTTCTTCAGAATTGTAATATTTGAGAGCTTGACAAGAAACTTGTGTTCTTCCCCTGTAGCTTTCTGTTCATTATGGGGGCAGGAGGGAAGAGACAAGAATATTCTATTTTCAAGCACTATTGATAATATGAAAGTGGATGAAATGTTCAGATGACAACAGCTACTCTGCAGGGATCAATTTGTTAATGTCATATTTGCACTAGGGTAAATCTGGAATGGCTGCACTGAGATCAAAATATTCTTAATTTACATAGGTGTCATTTGTAGATCAGTTTAGTCCTTCATTTCTCTTTAGTCATTGTTATTTCACAAAAGTGTGTCATAACTCAGAGGGAAACTTTCAGGAATAGAATATCATGCACAGCAACTGTGTTTGCATATACACTGGGAGATTTTAAATACATATTTAGAATTAATTAATCTGAAACTGACTGAGAATTCTGGCAGCAAAATTCAAATAAAAGACAATTATGAAAGAAGCCTGAAGGAAAGCAAGAGAGGGAGAAGGATGGGTTAATGCAGCACTTTTCAGGCACAGAAAAGCACAGGCAGTTGAATTACTGAAGAAATAAAAATCTAACCCTGAACATAGCAAAGAATACCTACTGCATCCTTATGGCTGGAGACAGATGTCTAAATGGACTGTTTCTCTGAATCAACTTTGCTCGACACCTGTGAGCATGTGATTAATTTAACCAGAGTACACAATACATTTCTCTTTCAGTTAAAAAAAAAAAAAAAAAAAAAAAAAAAAAAAAAAAAAAAAAAACTTGACCTCTGGTACTGTGAAAGAAAGACAATCAGCTAACCTAACAGGCCCCTTATTTGCTAATCAAGCCTCTCATTAACAATTAATTGGATCAAAAGTTCGCTGGCCATTATTGCTGTGTCAGTTAGACTCTGAGGGCCTCAGAGGATGAAACTAAATGAGCTGGTCAGGTTATAAATAATTTCCCGTGGCTACTCCTCTTACCTCGGGCTCTTCAGGTAGAGGTCAATGTCCTGCCTACAGCAGCCGGAGAAGACTGTTGCTATGACAAGGAAGACACATTCCTCCTTTTCCAAAATGCTCATTTAGGCTTAGTAATTTAAACCTTTATAAACCCATAGTATAAAAGGCACCCCTGCATTGCAGTATGTACTTGCTTATCATGACTGAATCAAAGCAACATTTCAGATTGCTTAAAGCTTTCACAAATGAAAGAAGCCAGAAGTTGCTTTAATCAGGAAAACTGCTTCTTAAAGAAACCCTGCAGAGACACTTTTATGGCAATATAATTATGTGTTTATTGTCTATTATTTAATATTGTCTATTCTTAACATAATAATACAGGTAGTGATTGACAGAGTGCAAATAGTGCTCATCAGATAACATGAAAGGACCTGCCAGAAATAAATGAAGATACAAATGAGAATAAAATGTTTGGTCAAAAATATGTGCAATACCATATTTAATGATTGTTTTCTCTCTTTTTTTTATGGAGAGAAAAAAAAATAACAGGAAAGAAAATCTCATCTTTCTGGCTTTCCTTTTGACAAAAAGCAACAAACAGTAAAACTATTCTTAGCCTAATACAGATCAGTCTTAGGAAGTGACTGCCACCTGGGTAGGTCAGCTCTCCAAAAAATATTTGTGGTAGGTTTTAATATGCTGATAGTAGGAACATTTGCTTATTCTTTGAATTAAAAGAGCATAGTACAGAAGGAGAAGTCATCAAACAAGGGCCATTCCAATAATCAAAAAATGAAATAGGGTGACATATTAGGTAATTTGGAGGAGGGTATAAAGAAGAAATCACATTGAAATCCCATGAGATTTTAGATAGGATTGGAAATGTTGCAGAAATGTAGCTTCTTAAACTGCTTAATCAGTTGTTAAGAAAAAAGCAATAACAATATGAGCTCTTTTATCTTAAGAAGAGCTATGTGTTTTTTAACATGATTTTATGCAGCCAATAGAGATTTCCAAGCTAAATACATAGAGAAACTGAACAGTTTCAAGCAAAAACAATACCTAAAGACTCAATCTTCCAGCTAGGGGAGAGCAAAAATCTGAAAAAAAAAGAGTGGGACAGAAAAGGACAATAGAAGTAATATGGTCCATCACCAAATATATGTAACAGTTTTTCTGTATCAGATACTGCATGAACTTATGTGTACAAGTATTTGTATTTGGTGTTTTCAGACAAATGAAAGAGATCTCCTAACTGGCCATAAGGCATGTAGATGTGGTTAGGTCAGCATCACATTAGCATACATTTATACAGCTCTGGTAAAGTCTGGGAACAAAAGCAGAGCTCTTGTCTGCTTAGAGCATAGACAGGGAGGTAAAAAAGATTGATAGCTCTGAGTAGCTGAAACTTAGCAACTTCTAGTGCATATTAATGTTCTTAGAGACTACTTGAAACTATAGACTACAGCTCTAAATACAACTACTGCTATTGCACACTCCTGCTGCTGGAACAGGTTTGTCCAGTGTGAACCTCCAACTCACAACCCCTGTGTGAAAAGCAAAACAAAAACAACTCTCTTGCCTCTGGACATGAGAATGTTCCATTGCTAACCGGGACTATATAGCTTCACTTGTGACTGGCTTTAACACAAGTAGAAGCCACTCAGAGATATGGGGAGAAATGAGTGACTCAATACCTAGAGAATGGGTCCCTGGGTGTGGAGAAAAGCCAGGTGAAGGACACTTTGACCCCAATGTCACCCTGCCTTATGAATTTTGCAGATTAATGAAAGATGCACTGGACAGGCAGGATTTGACTAACCCTGATAGGATTAAATTTACATGATTCCAGTTCAGTGGCAGACTGTTTGTTGTCAGGCATTTATATCAAATATGACATAGCTGTATTTGGAGATATTTTATCCATTTAGTAATGCATATTATTATATATATATGCATTTCCCTCTTGGTTACTTATTTGCAATACATTAGCAAAGATGTTTCTCAGAGGGCTTAAAAAAGGGCCTGGGAACCGGATGAGACCATTCTCTGGGCTTAAATTTTTAATATTAAAATGCATTGAGATTTGCTATACACTTGCTCGAGATGTATTGCCCCAAGCAAAACAGTGTTTTATAGATGGACATGCAATTTTGTTGCTTTCAGCCAAGGGTCACATTTGTTTTAGTGGCTTTGGATGTGCAAAATAAGGAATGACAAGTATAAATAAACATTTTTATGTTTGAAAAATAAAAATCAGAAGTGAACTTTTTATACATATATGTCCACACACATATCCACATACATTTATGTTGAAACAATTTTTCAAGAAATAGATTTAATGTAAAAAATATTATAGTGCTTTTGTTTTACAAGATCTCAGATACTCTGGATGAATCCATACACTTTGCTTTCACTGACAAAACACAACATTCTTAATCTAAATCATACCAGCAGTAAACCCTAATCTTCCTACTCACCTACAAAGAAAAGACATCTGTTTCAGTTGGAGCATAGCTGAAATGCAAAGGGAACTTATGTTAGATCACTTCTGTCTTCCTAATTATAAATGACACCAGTATTTGAACCATACAGCATTAAATATTCCAAAACACGTTCTATCTTTACAGCACACTTTCATCAGGACATACAGGGAAACTCATGTAAAAATCTTTTTCAATGAATACCTAATGTAAGATTGCTAATCATTCATTAGTCTCATGTATTGGCTTTGAACGATGCTTAAGGAAGAAAAAAAAAAAAAGTGGTCATAACAGTTTTGTCTGATAAACATTTTAGCTGAAGTTATGCTGTGATTAGTGTAAACCCCCATTTTATCTCACACAACTTCTTCAGGCTTCCCTAAGTCAAGACGTATACAATGAGCAGTCTTGGATGCCTGCTCAGGCAGACTGTACGTGTATCATCTCTGGCAGGTCTTAGAGTGGAGATTTCAGTTAAACGTGAACTGATTCACATTACTTGCTGTTTTCCGGTTTTGATAGACTGGAACAGATACCAAAGAACTGTCCAAATCTCTCCACATGTCAATACAGCTCAGCATCATAGTCCATATTCTGCAGCCAAAGTGGAGAACTATTCTGCAGATGTTGATTGTAAAGACATTTTAAGACTACAGAAAGGACATAGAACCAAGTACATGCAAGAAGAGACTCTATTCTGTTCATAGTCTAGTGAAAAGTTATAAGGACACACTGTAGATCTGCATTTCCTGGCAGAGCAGTTTATTCAGATCAAGCTGAAGGACAAATAGAGTAGAACTGCAGGTGCTTTGGTTGGACCTGGCCTATAGGAGGCTTCTATTATAAATAGTTGTGTATGAGCAGCTCTACTGGAAGCACTGAGAGTCAGTGATAACAAAGAGGCTATGCTAGCCAAATTTGGTTGGTGGATCTTTTACGCAGGAAACCTTTTAGAAGCCTTGTTCGGAGAGTTCTGTTACACGGAAGCAAATTCAGTCAGAAGGTCTCAAATGCATGAAGCCAGGCTTAATGGAGACTACAGTTCAAGATGATATGCAGAGTTTTACTTGGATTCTTGAGGCTAATTCTTGATTCCTTATTTCATTCAGAGCCTATCTGAAACATTGCTAGAGTTTATGACACTCTGGAAAACATGACAAGAAAAGCAGTATCAGCATAACTAAGATTTTTTTTTTTTTTTTTCTGGAGGGGTTCTATTAAAAAGCAGCAAGGAAACAAATGTCTTTGAAAATCAAGAAACTAGAAATTGCTCATGTGTAGAAAAATGGGGGAAGGATTAAAAAAAATACAATACTTAGGTTGATTTCTTAAGGTAAAGCTTATGTATGACTGCTATGTGTTTCCATTGATCTGCCTGCCTTTTCCTGGTGTGTGTTTCACCCACTGAAAAAAGATAAATGCCTCAGAGATACTGTGCTCTGCCAAGCTTCATGAAAATCAGTCACAGGAAAGGGCTTCACAAAGCAATGGGTGAAGCCAGAACTCAGCAGTTATTTGTGATTTTTTGTTCAGCCTGCCACCATGGTGCACATCTAGGCTGATTAGCCGGCACAGGAACAGTTTGCAACCAACCACAGTATATGCTGCCTTCTACAACTGGTGGTCACAGTATGTGAGGGAGACCGAGGGTGTCCATGAAGGGCTTAAAGAGACATGGGAGGGAATTAGAAGCATTTCAGGCAGTCATCAGAGGGACCGTGGGATACAATTCTTTGAACATTCCTTTACTATTTCTGTTGCTCGAGCAACTTACTACATATACGTGCAATGGTTGCAGAAGAAAGTTTTTGTGCCAACGCTAAAGGTAACCAATAAAAAAAGTCCTCATTATTTTCTCACTCGGATTGGGGAAAAACGTTTTCTATTCTGAAAGAATGACTTTTCTTTCAATTAATTGAGTACAATAGATTGGAAAGGACTGTCTGAATTACTTAAAAGTAGTACACACTCATAAAAGTTACTACATGTATTATAAATACTGTTAATTTCCCTTTAAAACTCAAAGGGAGGGTAGATGTATATCTGAACACGAAGGTAGTGCTATGCCTGATCTGAATTTTAATAGCACTCCCTTGACGCTCTCTGGAATTGTTTTCCATTAGGAATGAGAAATTCAGAAATAAGGGAGTGGCTGACATTTTTTTTTCGCAAACAATACACTCTAATAGTGGAAGTGGTAATCATGTTAAGTGTTTCAAATCCAGAGACTCAAGAGGAATGTCTAACACAAGAAAGCTTTTCTGTCTGTGAATCAGACAGAGGCTGGAATGACCAAGAAAGATTAGAATCATAATATGAAAGACGGCAAAATTCGGCTGGAAAGATCTGGGTTGTTTAATCAACAAGCATCAATTTTTTAACAATCGTCTGAATGATAGAAATGGAGATAACAGGAGATGCACAAATTGTAGTTGTCCTCCTGTAATCTAAATGCTACACCAGCTATGTGGATATGAACAGAACTTCAACACCTTCATGCATAATGTTTCTCCTTTTGCAAAATTCTGCACTCAGAAATGACAATCAAATGAATCTTTTGAAAAATGAAAAAAAAAAAATCTGAAGAGCTCAGTTTGAGAATAGTGTGGGGTTTTTTTATTCATTTGTTTGTTTCTGCTTTGTTTATTTTCATATTTAGGTAAAGTAAAAAAAGGAAAAAGAAGTAATGTCAAAATTAAATTTATACTTTTGGCTTTTTAAGGTCAGCAGAGTTGTTTCAAGCAAAATGTATTTTTGTGTGTTTTTTTTTTGGTATGGCAGCTTCAACAACGAAAATGAAAGGTGAAAGAAATAAAAAAGAAATGCATTCCACTAAAATGAGTCAAAATGAGGAGTCAAATATTTTGACTTCTTTCTTCTTTTCTTAAAAGGAAATACTAAATATTTTGACTACAAATTCTGAAGAATTTGATTTCTCCATATCTGCATTTTTCAACAAATTAGGTCTATTCAACAAAGTGTCTATTTAGATACTTTGAATATTATAACACAAAGTTGCTTTGTTAGATTAATCCTTTACTCTTAGGATGTAATTTAGGATTCTAAAATTTTGTCTCTCCATAACCTCTTCACTAGACTATTTGTATTAGAGGATAAATCAAGCTCTAATGTTCATTATGTGGCTAAGGTAAATAAAAAATATGCAACGAATGGAACCGAAACTTATGCAGGTAATGCATATAACTACATGCACCGTTTCATGCAAAGAAAAAAAAAAAAGAACTGTTAGAAACTCATTGGATTATGAGAAACTCATGTAAGATTAAAGGAATTGTAGCCAAAGAAAGATAAAGCTTTTCAGATTCATGTATAAAGTGCAAGACTGGATATTTAATGTTAGCATTAATTGTAACAGAAGGAAATGATCCTTTACTAACAGACATAAGGTGATCTAATAAAATAATGCTGGAGAAGGAGCACAATGCACCCACCATGTGTTAGAGCTGGTGATAACATCTAAAAACAAAAATAGTGAATGTAATCTTGACGCATCAATGTCGTTCAAGATAATCAAAACAAAATGACATATAAAAATACAGAAAAAAAAATGCCTTTTATATTCTAAAAGCTTTTAGAAGATTTCATTCAGAATAAATGTGGGAAAATGCTGTATGTTTTCCAGTAGAAATGAAGCCATAAACAGCACCAGTTGTGTGAGTGATGACAGATATAAGGGCACTGATCCTTCAGTTTGAAACAGAAACTGAAAGACAAAAAAAAAAAAAAATCCAAACTTATCTTTTTTAAAATTGGAAGGAATGGAAACATTTTTTAAAAAAATTACCTTCACGTGATAAGCCAGCAGTAAAAACAAATTGAAAAATGGCTTGTTTGTTTGTTTGTTTGTTTGTTTTATGGCCACGGTGTATATATAGGGAGAAAGATGTAGTTGAGTCTGAAAGCAACCAAATGATGTAACTAGTGCCTGTGCGATACTCCAAGGAAAAAAAGATCTAGCTTTTCAAATGCATGTTTGACAGCTGCTGTTCTGATCTTACATGTAAATTTTATTTTGAGATGTTAAAAAACATTATTTTGAAAAAACTGCAGTAGTTTAGTATTAATAGTAGAAAAGAAATATTTTTTTAATTTCATAGTCTCTTGTAATTGGATGAGTAAAGGCATGAGGATGTCGCATCTAAGCTAAATTTTGAAAAAAAAAAGAATTTAAGCAAATTTTTGGTTTTTGCCATAGTGAGCATATATTATTGGTTTAGTGATGAAGGTTGTTTTTTATACCGAATTTTCTTCTGGATATCTTTATTGTCCCGGAGTTTTAGAAATAGTTTTGAAATGTTGTCTTAAAGTGTTGATTTTGATTTTTTTTAATTAGACAGTCTTTTCAGACTATTCAAAACTGAATTCATGCATATAAAATGCAAAACAGAATCATGAGAGTTGCATGGAATAAAGAATGAACTAAAGGAAATAACATTAGTGCCATCCTGATATGTTGGGTGTTTTTAGTTATTTGGCTTTACATTTATTTGGAGAGAAAGGGAACAAGTGGTAATTCTTCCGAATTCTTCTGAATTCTCCATAGCATATCACAAAGATATTGAAAATTTTGCAGACAAAGCAGAAAGAACAAAAGAAGTCACAATTAGATGTGATTGTCTGGATCAAGAAGTCCAGCTTTTCAGGTGGAGAAGACCTCACACCTCTTCTTGCCAGCTGTCTGTGACCTGTTCATCTGAGTGGCCAAGTATCTGTCCACTGACCAACACTGACTTGGTTCTATGTCATCCGAATCATGCCTGTGAATCAGATCTCGTTACTGTACAGGTCTCCCTCACTTCGTTGCATCATCCAAGGACTCATGCCCATATGAAGACATTTCATAGCGGAGTGGCTGCCAGGACTGAAAAGCAGGAGAGATCAGGCCACAGACTAACTGAATCATTCTGGCAGGCAATACCCAACCACTGTCAATAGCCCCTGAACCTGAAAAAGGAGAATATTGTTTCTAAATACCTTTCTGAGGGCTGAGCAGCCACAACTGTCCCTCCAAATGCCTTTACAAAGTAGGTATAAAAAGCAGCTGTTAGACATGTAAAGGTCAACTGTGACAAGCCCAGATCTTCAAATTTGTCCCATGTTGTTGCCAACTCAATAATCATTAAAATATGCCCTGATACTGCTTCCTTTAGTGTGCTGATATTGATTCTTTCACACTGAATTATTGGAGGATATTGGAAGACCAGACCCAAGCGTACGAAGCAGTGCAGTCATGAGTCTAGGTTTCAAGAATCTTCCATTTGTCTGTTGTTCCTAGAGTTTTTGTTTGTTTGTTTATTTATTTTGTTTTGTCATGACCAATTTTTTTGTCAATTGCTTACAGATATTTCTTTCCTGATATATTGCAGCAAAATAAATTTTGTCCAAAACAAAGAGAGAGGCTGGGCTCTCTCCAGGGTTCTTAGAATCTATTTTGCTATATTTCATCACAGAAATCTGTCAAATGTCTGACAATTGACCAGGTTTTGTCACAGTTATCTTCTGATATGACTAAGAGTGATTCCTCTTACGCACAGGCTTTCTGAAGCAGACTTAGTTCTTGTAGCTTATAGCAGGGAGGGGAATTTGAGGAATTCATTGTCATCAGATACTTGTTTTTTTGTTTGTCTTTCTTTTGTTTTGTTTTGCTTTTTCAATTTCCAGTCCATTGAAATAATCTGCAAATGGAAGTTCTACCACTTCTCACAAGTGGATTTTAGTTTCTTCATTCTGTGGTAGAATATTGTTTTCTAAAGACACTCCCCTATACAAAGGTTTATTAAAGAAGAAGACATGTTCTGCTACTGCTGCTATTTGTGAAGGATACTGTGACAAACTGGAGCCCAATCAAAGGTTCATACACATCTGAGAGCAGATGTATCTTTCACCTTCACAGTTATCTCTCAGTGCCTTGGTCACTTGAGCAAACAGCTCTGGCACTGCCTTTTGGCAAAGAAGAACGAAATCAGCATCAGTCACCTTGGAACAGCCACAAACTCCTTGAATCCTTTTTCTTCTGTGAAATGAAGGGAGCAGGTCCACTGGCAGGACTTTAATGAAGACTATAATCAGTAACATTTGCCATTCCTGTGCTGTGCTTTCAGCTGTGATGTGGCCAGTGTTGGGAACAGTGTGATCTTGTGAGCCATCCTTTTATTTCTCCTCCCACATCGCAGTTGTGGCACAGTGCTGTGATAGCTGTCCTACAAAGATTTCTTCAAGCCTAATGTTTCTCAGAGGGTTGTTTCAGTTGATTTAATACCACTGCTGAAAGGAGTAATACAAGTTTCCCCTTCTCATCTCTCTTACTTCCAAACACAAGTCTTCTGTGTCCTGGTTTATACCAGTGCTTGTCAGGTTTCTGTCAGTTGCTTCAGCACATTACATTGCAGAGAACAGATCCAGCAAAATCGAGTGATTTTCTGTCATTTTAGTGGATAAAGTAGCACACACACATGCACAGTGAGTACAAGGCAAAGGTTAGGACCACACAAGGTAGCAAGAAGGAAGTAGAGTGAGAGAAGGACAACAGAAGAAAAGAAAAAAAAAAAAAAAAAAAAAAAAAAAAAGGGGGGGGAGCAAGACTTTTCCCTTGAAATGGCAAGAAGTAATTAGATGGTGCTTCAGCCCCTTACTTAAGTGCACGTACGATAGCTAAAGCAGATCCCAACTCCAATGTGACCCCTAGTCTTTTCAAGTGGGTAGTAGAACTTGATTTGTTGGCATTACTGAGATAGGACAGGCAGAAGCCACATAAAATCTCCATCTCCAATGAGTTCCAGCATCCTAATTCTGTTAACAATACAGATTGACATTCTGCAAAACAGGAAGATCAGGAAAAAGAAATAGGCCTCTGGGAGAAACCCTAAGTCTTCTACTTAAGTCTTCTACCCTAAGCCATCTACTTCAGTAAAGGAAGGAACAAAACTAATGAGAATTTTTATGGGCTCTGTTCAAGAGAAACCATGCCCATTGACTAGTGTACTACATCAAACAGAAATAAGACATGTATTACATATAAATTGGATAAATTGGGTGAATTGGGTGCACAAATTAATTTGACACCTTAGACTGAAGCAAATGCTTTGAAGAAAAGATTCTAGTGTAATAGAAGACAGACACTGAAACATATCTCTCATTCTGGGAATATAATTCCTAATATGGGTATACATGAACTATAAAAAAAGATAAAATAAAAGACTTTGACAGGTTAATTATTGGAATTATGTCCCAAACAATATATCTCTGTTCAGCTTAAAACATAACGGACTGCAAATTACAGTGAAAGAACTGATACTGTAGGAAACTGAAACATAAAAACAGAAAGGAAAAGAAAGCATAAAACCTCCCCCACCCCCAAATGTGTAGAAGTGGCAGAGAAACAACTCAATCATAGTAAGCATACAAATGTCGTAATGAAAATTATTAGGTATGTAACATGGATACTGCTAATAACAGGGACCCTTTAAGAAAGGTAGATTACAAAAAGAACTATGTTACAATATAGGCAACAAACAAAAAGACCAAATATATATAGGAATCTGATTAATGCATGTAAATATACACAATTTATTGCAAGGAAAATGTATATATTACTGAAAATATCCAGAGCGGCATTACTAGAGCTTATGACTGCTAAATCCATCATGAAACATGCAAAAATGATATTTACTAAATATTTTTCTAAGACAGTGACAGATAATGAACTTACTATAGGTGAATGTGAGTGTCCATGTAACAATGATATTATGAAAACAATACTAAAATTGTGCAAAAGTATTTCAACATCATAGACCCAATGAAAAGAAAACATCTAAATGAATAATAAAAAATAAAACAGTGGAAACTTCACAAATTATTAAATCCTAATCCAAAGCTGTGTAATAGGCCAAAACACTCCAATTAACCTGCTAGACCTAGGTACACATCATCAGTTCTGGAGTCCCAACTACCTTCCAAGGAACCTAGCACTAGATTCATCATCCTTCTTCATAGATATTCTTCACATTTGTGATGTCTTCTTAAATAATGAAGAACTCTTTCACCTGTACCAATGAAGTGATAATATATTTCCCAAGTTTAAAAGTTACACCTCAAGTGACATCTAACTTCAGACTTTGAATCAAATGTGCACTTCCTCTAGCTCATGAAACATTGCTCTAGACCAAAAGAGCCAGAACTTAATTCAGAGAACAAAAGGTTTCTCCTTCCCACATGTTGCGAGCAATATATGAAATGTTCCCACTGTTTATCATCAGCTTGTCCATTCCTGACTAAATTTATAGAGGAGCTATCAAAAAACATCTGCTATGTCACTTGGGTGAAGCAGAGACTATATATTTGAGACGATGCAGACTTAGATCATCACCCTGACTAGAAGCAGCTTTAGCGTTTTGTTAGATGATTGCTGCCTGTCAGTGCATAGACAGAAGACCCCCCCACCCCCATTCCCTGGGCTTGGCTGCAGTGATGAACTTTACCAGTAGAAGATAACTGTTGGCTTACCTGTCAAAGGCAGTGGAAGCAAGGTAAATGAATCAGAAGAGTTTAAGCCCTTCCTGGCAGGACGTACCTAAAATAGTTATTTCTCCATGACTGGGACCCTCATTTATCACATTCCACATTCCTTTTCCACAAATACTCACAATAGTGAGAAGTAGCGCAGAGAGACAACGCAGATTCCAGAGAGGGCAATAGCTACCTGATGCAAAACTTTACCTACCCTGTCATTTTCTAGGATGGCCTACTGCAGAAGAAAATCAGCTCATGAATGAAGAACAGCTTATTGAAGCTGAACCTGAATACAGATTGTGTTGATGGTCAGGGGAAAAAAAAAAAAAGCACTTTGAGAACTAGATTTATTGCAGTTTCCTTGACTGAAGGTATACATTTACTAGTCATCACTTCAGTCTGTAATTTTGTCCATACTGAGTTCCACGTAAATAGAGCTCCACTGGTCATTTAAATACATTTTTAGGAACCTGTACAAGATACAGCAGTGGTTTCCATAGAAGTAGAGAGCAGCATAAATGCCACCATCTTTCATCCCTAATGCAAGGTGCATTTCCCTTAAATTAAATAGGAGATGGCAAGTATGGAGGCATGAATATTTTTAGAAACAAATTTGAAACAATAAAATGCTAGGCAAAAGAAAACATTGCAGAGCACATGTCATTTCCCCTTGAAACTAACAGAGCAAAAGAACAAACCAGATGTGATAGGTGGTGGTTATATGGTAGAAAGTGCTTGTTGTAAGAACAGCAGTTGAACACAATTAGACACTTGAAAGCCACTGGAAACTGCAAAATATTTTGTTTTCCTTTAACAATAAGATGCCTTCTTACTGTCTCCAGTACTATCCTTCAATAGAAGGAGGAATGTAAATCACTGCTTATATTGCAGTGCAGTAAAGAAACAGACACTTACCCCTACTCCTCAAAATAGTAGATTTTTTTTTGTATCAAGACTAAAAAGAGCATATGTGTAGCAGAGAACATTGTTTCTTTCTTTGCATGCATAGAAGTTTATTTTATTTCTATATGATTTAATAAATTTGTACAGTAAAAAGTTAATGTGCTTTTTTATTGCTTAGTGTTTTACTTTCTATATTACTTGGTTAGTGGTTCATTTATATACAGAGTTACTCAATCAACAATTTAGTAAAGATTAAGAAGTTCATTAGTTTCCTCAATATTAAAACATTTGCCTAAATATAAATGTACAATGATTTCCAGCATTTAATTTGCAAGTAGGGTATTCAATCTTTATAGACAAGCAATATAATAGCTCCATAATCCACAGAAATATGTGCCACAGAAATTTGCCTAACATTGTTAGACAAACAATACGGAAGAGAAGAAGTAGCAAATAAGATTTTTGCATTCAAGAGCAATGATTTAATTATCCTAAATTAACTTATCTTTGCTGAAAGAAAATTAGCAACCACCATGAAAAAATGATAATATATATAATGTTATATATATATAATTGTGTAATATTTTTCTTATTCTTTTCCTCTGACACAGAACAGTAGCTAGCCATATCATAGCTGTGGCATATATTAGTGCTATTAATGCAATAAAAAGGAATATAACTTTTCTCTCTCTTTTTCATGTATTCCCTACAATGCACCACTGGTGGGCAGCAGCCAAGTGCAGTCTGGGTGAGAGGGATTGCAAGATCAAAATTAAATTTAAACGATCAATTCAGGAAACTTTTGTAGACCACAGAGATCATGTTGTAAGCAGGGGGAGGGGGGCTTCTCTCAGATGTTCTGCTTTAAAAATTCATCATACTGCTTTCTAAAAGTCAGATTAACCACTGAAGTAATTCAGGAATTCATACCACAAACGTCATAAAGAGAACCTGCAGCAATAAAATTCGGAGCAAAATAGCAGTGATTTTAGCCACTTCAGATAGTATGCCTTCTATTTTCAAATATTTGACAGAATATGTCAAAAAAGGTAGGTGTTGTGCATTGGCAGCAAATTTTGCCAACAATGATCTGAACTTCAAGTCTTAAAAATTTTGGGTGCAGGAGAAATGAGAAAAAAAAGCCCCCCAAATATTAGTTATATAGATTCAAATAAAAATGATTAGAGACAAATGCTATAGCTTTCTCTCAAATAAAGGTAAGCAAAACTGATTTGGTTTTACCAGTGATGTATGGCTTTAGGGAAGTCTTTTTTCTTGTATATTTAGATTCAAAGTTTGAGAGTTTTTACTTGCTTAGCACAAAGAAATCCTGTACTTGAAAGGGGCTGCTAGGCACCACAGCAATGTTCAAAAATAACCTTAGTGACTATATTATCTATTTCACCTTATAAACAATTATTGTATACTCATAATTACTGTTATAACTAGTTACTGGTTTAGATACAATTGTATTTGGGGTGAATAATGCTTTCTTTCTCTTATCCTGTAGCATTCTTTTTCTTCAGTTTTAAGTTGCTGAAGCTGATGCTCGTGCACTGTACTTGTCCACTTCTCCTGCTACAGCCTGTTTTAGCAAGTATTTTAGTAAATGCTTTTTGAACAACCTAGCAGAGATATCATATCCCACATGACTACCTCTCAAAACTAAACAACTCTTTTTGTAGATATGCAGACTATATTCGTCTTTTCTTGAAAATAAGAAAAACTCTTCTCTACAATTTTTCAGTATTTTATATTTATCAGGTCAATGCTTTTGGAATGCACTCCTCTCCGAAATTTAAACAAATTTAAACACAAAAAAATCTGCTTTAACTGTTATCAGTCCCTTTTGCAGCTATTTGAGTCATTCTAAAAACTCAGTAGGTTTTTCTGGAGGGATCCAGGACTTCTGAAAGCTGCTTGCTTAAGATTAACTTTGGTGATTGACATCTGTATCGGGGAGGTTGTCAGCTTCAGCTGAAGCTTTTGGGGCATTCATAAAGTCTCTCTCATATGTCTGTAGACTGGTATGAATTCATGCATGAGTCCGTCAGGGTACTTAATGGGATTTCTTCTGCAAGTTTTTATGAAGCTTGGAGGAAGTTAGTTCTTTTCAGTCACATTTTGTTAAGTTCAGAAGAAATACTCAAAACTTGGGGAGAAAGGAGAGATAGTAGGCAGACGGACAAACATCTCATCACCTAGGAAACTTGTAAAGCTTGAAAACACGCATGTACCAAGACAGTTTAATAGTGGAGAGATGCATGCTTTAATTGTGAAAACTCCAGAGATGAGAAGGACCCCGTTAAATTAATTTTCTGCAGTTGATTCCTTCTTGGCTGTCTCTGGTCTTCACAAAGGTTGATTCAACTCCAGGTTCATTTCTTGCTCTTGGCTGTGAGTTTTTCTGTTTTTTGAGAACACCAATGATCCAAATGATCTCTTGCTCTACTCAGAGAGCTCTAACTCATGTAGTACTTCAAAAATCACGGGACAGCCTATGCTGAGCAAGTCTCTGAGACTATGTGGTAGGACTGGAGGCTTAAAACAAAGGCATATGACTTCTTGAAATTTTCATTTTTTTTGCTCTTCTTCCACAGCTGCCATAGATATTTTCTGATGTTGCCAGTATAACTGCTGTTGTTACACTTTTGGCAGTAGCATGGACTTGGCCTTAGTACAGTGATTGTGGCAAACTGTGAACATATTCCTGCAACACTCAAATGAGAAACATTTCAATATCTACCTCTACCAAAAGCTGAAATTAAAATTTGGTGGAGAAAAGCTTTTCCTTGTTAGAGGATTTCTGCTTAATTCAATATCAGATCTTTTCTGGAAATGAGAGAGAAATGAAAACTCCACGAGGAAAAAGAAAACCAGAGGAATCATTTGAAGAAGAAAAGGTGGGGAACCTGTTTGTTCAGGGTTTGCCAATTTTTCCTATGAATAGGAATTTAAAAAAAAAAAAAAAAAAAAAAGACAGTGCTTTAAGCAGACATTTGAGAATACTTCTTGTTGAAGCAATAAAACTTACAAACTCTCCCATCAACTGCTCCTCATTTTCAGCTTCTAACATGCGTCAGTTCTGGAAGTAAACTTCTGGAGCAAAATTCTGCTATTATCTTATAGATGTTCTACTCCTAGAATTTTTAGATCTCTCATGCAGCCAGGGAGCTATGGCACGGTCATATTTGCCCAGTCCAAGATTTCTGCCTTGTTCAAAATAGGGCATATCTCAATCACTTTTTACAAGAATAAAGTTTTTATTTACAAACTAGCCAGTGATATTAATATATTCTTATCTGCTGTAAGTTGTGCTTGGCTCTGATTATAACACTGGCAACGTGTATAAAATACAGAAAAATGAAAACAAAAACAAAAAGACCCTAGCTGTAATGGAGTATGTTCAAAAAACAAGGAATATTTTTAAAAAATAAGTAATAAAAAAAGTGTAGAAGAAAGGAGAAATCCAAACCAGTGGCCAGTTCTAGTCCTGACTAGAAATTTATACACTCCCAGGCTATTTCTGCATCTGTAGCTTTGGCCACATGCTAAGAGCCACCTCAACAGGCTCAGACCACCTGTGTTTCTCAAGGAAAAACAATGTGCCCACATGAAGCTGAGAGAGCACAGTGGAATAGCATGGACTCCCTCCATCCTTATGAGCCATGGTCTGCATGCTGTAACCATTGATGGGAGTCTGCAGACTATGCAGTGTTCCAAGATCTGATAGCGGGCAGCAGAAAGTATGGAGGCAAAATGAAAATAACAATTTCAGGAATTATTTATTATTTTTAGATAACTTTGGTACCTATGGTCTCTCCTTACAGAAAGCATTTAAGAGACAGAAGATGTTATTTTGCTTCAAATACAATTTTTTTTCCTCTTTGCTTGCCTGAGCCACAAGCAAAGAATAAGTTCTTACCGCTAGTAGTCAAAGATCTGCTGCACTTTATGATCTTCTAGATCTCTCTGGAAATTCTCTTCTCTATTCACAAAACAAACACCAAGTTGGACTAGTTCCTTGAATACCTAAGAGAACTTGAAGGTTCTCTTGTAGACGTGAAATGTGGTAGGGCACTGGATGCTTCAGTGGCATGTCTTCCCTGTGCAATTCCCTTTCTTACATAGTGATAGTGAGAAGGTTTTGGAATGACCCATGTAATGCTATCCCTTCAGAGCAACCTCAGCATACTGTGATAATCCAGGCTTCTGTGAGCTGTGTTTCTGGTGTGGGCTCATGTACTGTGCTGAAGAGATCTAGGCACTGGCATGGTATATTTGTGTATGGGCTGGACGGGACCAGGCTCCTTCTTATCTTTTGTGTATCATACTGGTTTAGCAACTCTTGTCCAAGCAACTGTAATCCTAAGGCAAATGCACACATACTTATTAGAAAAAAAACATTTTTCCTACTGAAGACTGGAGTCTTCCACGTGTACATTGCTGAAACACTGCCTAGGAAACCTGTGTATTCTTCGTTCCTGAAGACAGGAAAATTTGACAAACCTGTTCTAACCACACAACTGTCCTGCTTCAACCAGAGAGTTGAGTCAGCTGACCTCCAAAGGTCCTTTCTAATCAAAATTATTCACTGATCTGTGTGAAGTTCAATTTCTACTATATCTTACTGTTTTGAGGAATAATTATATGAAATATTTGGGCACCTTGTAGATCTCTGTGTATATAGGCACAACCAATATCTAAAGCTGACAGAAGCTCAGCAGAGAGGAACTTATAGCACTACCAGGAAAGGTGCTACCTTGACTCATATCTAGGTTCCTGTGTTAAGGAATTTAGTATCTACTTAGAAGTTTCACAGATTTTTGCTACTTGAACTTTTTGGCTATTTCCAGTAGAAAGAAACTATTTCAATTTTGCATTACTTTTACCTCATATCAGAATTAGATTTCAAAATATCTATGACGATATGATAATACAAGCAGATACAATTTCCCACAAACAGGGATTAATTAAAATAGCTAATATTGATCTACTGTGGGCCAAAAACTATGAGTAAATGTACCCAAATTGAGAGAGTATGGTAATAATTACCATGGGGTAGTCAATGAGCCACCTAGGTTTGGAAAGCTCTGATCTTGTTTTGAAGCCAAATATTCATAATTTGCTACTCACAAACACCCAAACTATTTATGGTCCTGGACTAAAGTTTCCCATAAACATGCTAGGAGATGCAATGAACCCTAGTGTACTTGTGAAAATAGGATTTCAATTAATTTAAGCTGGTAGCTTTCCATATCATGACTGCATCTACTCAGTAATATATAAATTTGCATTTCCAATAAATAGATATGTGGCATTAAACAGATATCCTATGAGGTATAGGCAAATTGCATTTTAATATACTTTAGAAGACCATTAAAAATAAAGCTAGGATGTTATTATTCAGCCAAAATAATATATTAATACACACTCCAAAATTGAAACTAATATAATTTACATAATCACACTCTCTCTTGTGCTATTACTGTAACAGAAACATATTCATTCCATTCACTGATCAAGACTTACCTTAAAAATGTTTATATGTTTTGCTACCCAATTTTGCTGCAGAGTGATTGTTTCTAGTCACTGTTATACACAAAGCCCAGCCATATGAGTTAACTTTGTCCTAGACTATAACTATCTCTTCTCCCATTCCAAAGTTTATTCCCATCTCTTGATGCATTTATGCTTGACAGTTATATACAATCTCACCTTTCATTTTATTAGACTACATGCACCAAGATTGTCCTGGCTTTTCTTATACTATAGGTTCAACATTTCCCTTGTTATCTCTGCATCTGTTTTAATATCAATATTTCTTTCTTGAACATGGCTGTCCAGAAGTATATATTTTATATGTACATTTGCCCTGTGCATTTGCATTAATCCTTTCCTGAAGAAATGATGAGGAGAAATAAAACCCCTTCACTATACACCACATATCACCTTTTAAAAAGGTATGTTACATTTGCAAGTTATTTACATGATCAACTAGTATACTCACTTCTTCTCATCAGTTATTTCCAAATCATAAACTACAAGACTGTAAAATTTTTTCTTATTGTGCCCCCAAAGGCATCGCTGCACCTTCTATAATAGTATATTTCTTCCAAATGTCATTACTTCCATTCATAAGGTGTTTCAGTTCTTCCTCCTGTAAGATAGTTTAATCCTTCATCCTGTTGACCATGCCTCATGTTGTCAGAATGTTTTATCATTTTAACATATTTTGTTTCATAATAAAAACATTCAGTGAGATCTCTGTTCAAAAAAAAAAAAAATTGTATTTGCATCTTCAAAGGTTCCTCTCTTTTCATTTGATGAATCTACTCTGGTGAGTCAACTCTTCTCAGGCCTTCTCAAAAAGCACTCGCCATTCACACTGTCTTACTTCTTAGTGTCTCTCCTCCTATTTTGCCTTTCTTGACTAAAATTCAAGTAGGTGTATTTATCTTGCCAGTCCTTCAGGAAGCCTTCTTTCTGGGGAATGACCTCAGGGCTCCAAATTGTCCAACCTGTACTAGGTCAGTGGCATGATAATACCTTTTATATTTTAATCTGCTAAGAGAATCATCTTTGGCTCTTATCAGAAAGGAAAAAACTAACTTAATGCAGAGGTATCTGAAATCTTGTAACAGAATTTTTAGGACACTGACTTACTTGTTTCTTTGAGTCTAGCAGTGCTATTTCAAGTGTCTTTCTATGATAATTTAAATGCCAACATTTTTATAGCCATAAATTATTATGGATAAAAGTACAGAGGAAGAAAAAGAGCGCATATTGCATGTAATAGTCAAGTGAAACTTGCAGATGATGCTTAGAGGAATCTCAGCTCCTTTTGTGTTGCCTGATCCCTAGGAAAAGGCTAGTGTAAGAAAGAGCTGAAGAGAAGACTTTTCAGAACTCACTGGGATAGGTAAATACCATTTTCCCAATCTTTCCAATGTCTCAGAAGAGATCGGCATTCTACAAGGCACATTCTCATTCAGCAAGTAGTAATTCTTGGATCACTTTTCATGGTGTTTCTTTACAAGGAAGTTGGAAATAGGTTTGGAAATTTCATTGGACTCCAAGGCCAAAGAGCTTAAGCACATATGTACTGTGCCCATATCTTGCATTATACTTACTGAGTGAGAGCAACCCTCAGGGGTTTAGCAAAGTTCATGCCATCATATTTCTAACATCTTCACAATCAACAGCTAGTGACATCTAAAATGCCAAAATTTGGTTTGTGGGCAAAACACGGGGTAGAAAAAATTGCTTTTATCATCTTATCTCAAACTACGGTCCCCATGAACATAGAGTCTGGATAAAAACTTTGATGACTTTCTCTCCCAAAATACTACTGTGAGTCAGAATTACTTCTCCTACAGGGGAAATAGATACACATTTTCTTTGAGCAGAGAAGACTTTATTTTTTTCTCTTCATTTTTTTTTCTACAGAAAAAAAAAAAAAAGACCAAAATAGAATAAGTGCACTCTTGTACTTACCTGATTTAATGAATTGCATTTTGCTTTAGCATTTCACTGTGGATGAAACATCAAGATTAATAAATCATGCATGTAGTAAAATTTGGCAGGAGCTGATAAAATCCTACCTACTCGGGAATGTGTCCTTCTTCTATACCATTTGGCCAAAGAATGCCAGCTGTTTAGAGAGCAATGGACTAAATCAAAATTATGACTTAAGGAGTACAAAATGCGGAATTAGATTCTGTAATACAGAATTATATTGCAGTATATATATTGATTTAGATAAAATTCATTTTCTATCTACTGAACTTTGATATATACTTTTTATGTAATATAAAACTGGTATTTTCTTGTATTTAAAACTATTTTTTAAATTTTATAGTGATTGACTTCCCACTCAATCATCCCTTCCTCTAAAGATGCCATTCTTAATTCACTTAACAGCTAATTAAATAATTTTACTTGTCTTGACAAAAGACTAATACCAAGAAAATCTTGTAGGAGATTTCTTGTCATAATGAGGTAATGAGGTCTGGAAGTGATTAATATAGAGGTATAAACATTTCCAGTCTATTGTGAACGATCATATTATTGTATACAGTTTAAGAAAATGATACAGAATTTGTATAACAAGTGCTATCATGTATATCCTAGCTGTTACATGTCAGGCCTTTCCTGGAGTATGTGAAAGGGAAACAAGAATTTCTTTCCTACCAATATCTGACTAGACATTTATTAATACTCCCAGTGATAATTTTGTTAGACTAAGTTAAATTCAGTGAAACATCTGAACTGGAATAATTTAACTTGCTCATCAAGTTAGATTTCCATTGATACTAGAAAGAAAAGATATACCTATCTTTTTTTCAGAGATTGTATCTTTGGCTATGTATTATAAGTCTGTCTTGTATACGAAAAACAATGATGCATAAAATCTTGTACAGTCTAATGAGTCACAAAATTCAAAATGCTATAGCAAGGATGAATGCTGCATACATTTTAAATTCTACACAGTGCTACAGTTTTTTATAGTTTCCATTTCAGCCAGATACTTTTATGTCTTAATTATCTAAGACTAAGCCTACATTAGCAAATGGTATAGGATTATTGATGTAGATCTGTAAATCAAACAATCAGTGCTGGAGACACCATCTCTATCCTAAACACATTTTGAGGGCTTTTCTTCAGATAATTTCTAGTTTATCCCTGTGAACTGAATGCCTATTAGAGGTTGCAGCACGCTGAGTGTGCATGCTGGTTTAGCTTCGAGAGACTTCTGTGCGTCCCTAGTCCTACCTCTTTCCACGTCTACTTCCAGTCCTAACACTGGAAAAGTGATCAGTGGCCACCAGTAGAGAATCTGCAAACCTAGTCATCTACCTCTTACCTGAAAGGTGATGAGAGAAACCCATTTATATTCTACTGTCTCTTACTAGTTTTTGAGCTTACATGGAGCCTGAGCTGGTACTATGATTACTGAATCATCATCACAGTTTGGGGAATTTGCTTAATTTTAGGAATTTACTTTAGAGATCATAAGTAATGGAGTACCACTACTATTTGAGGAGGGATGCTTGAGCAATATAATTACCTGTAATAGATGTGTTTCTAATTGCAGTTTGTCTAGTTTCCAATTCTAACCACTGCAATTGGTTGTATATATTTTGGTGAAAAAAAAAAAAAAAAAAAAAAAAAACCAGAAATCTTTGCTGCGTGTATATACATTAGACACCGGAGTTACCTCCCATCTTATTCTTTGGGTGAGCAGAATGTGTTGAGATTTTATTAATATCCCACTTTCTTCAGGTAATCTTCCTAGGTTTCAAGTGTTCTCCTTCAGTCTACTGAAGGAGACTGATCTACTGATATGTCGCTGCCTCTAATTTAAAACAGAGTGGTGACCCACATCCTTGTGGATAGTCTCTAGGAGCATAAGATTGACATAAAAATTTTTGAAAAGAATTTAAAGAAAGATTTATAAATTATATTGTTGGACAAAACGTTAGGAAAAGGAAGGTGGTTCCTCTGTAGCTGAGCAGTACAAGCATGTTTTCTATCAGGTGACTGACAGAGAGATTTAAGCAGGGCTATCAAAGTATTGGGTCCTAGTCTGTATCATGTACTAGTAAATTGTGGAATGGTCTTAAGAGCAGCTTGGCTGCAGAAAGTTTAGGGAGCACAGAGGCTTTTTGGCTTTACATCTATTATTTACAAAAGTACATACAATCAACTGTGAAAGACATTCCATTTTGGTGATATAAATGAAATAGCAAGAAGGAAAGCAATTCAACTTCTTGCTTTCCCACAAAAATATAAGGCTTGAAGCCAAAGGGCTGTAAGAATTTTATTGCTTAAATAATAGCTGGCTGCAGGGATCTGAACTCTGCAACATGTTTATTCTGATGTTAAGCCAACAAATTTTTTTTTTGGAAGGCTAGAAAAAACTCATCTTTCTCCTGACGAAGCAGTTAACTGTACACTGCCGAAGATTGTCATAAAATGGTAATTTGCACAAGGTCATGAGAAAAGAGAAGAGCAGACCCTTATAGGCATCCATGTCACACCAGTGAGGACCATCCACTCCCTTCTCTACATTACACAGCCTCCTCTCTTAATTGTTACTTAGACTTGATTTGTTCTGACAGACACATGAGATTCTTCCCAAGTGCAGCATTATTAACAGGGTTTTAGCAATTTCAAGGGAAAGTTTGAATTTCCATCCTTAACTTCAATGCATGAGGTTTACAAATATTTCTAAAATGAAAACCTAAACACCATCCAAGACTGGAGCTGGTTTCTTAGGTACACATTTTTTGCCTTTACCAAGGCAAACTGCAGAGTAAAATCAAAAAGTGTATAGACAAGGATGACACTCATGAAGCCACCACTAACATCTTGCAGAGGATGTGTGGTCATGTTTTAAGCAGCTGTACAGTCTTGTCTATACAACCTATGTGTGTCAGCTCACTTCAGCATCTCAAACAGGTGGAACCCAGCTTGTAAATGGGTTTTGGCACAGTGCCTTGTCTTTCTTTTCTTCCATAGAAGTCCCATTGAGAGGAAAATCTGATCCAGAGAGAACACAGGCATAAAGCGTCCTTATTACTAATTTACTTTTCTGAAAAGAGCTCCACATTAAACAGGCTGACAAATTCATAATTTAAAATTAAGCACAAACCTTTTCAAGTCATTCTGTTTTTGACTGCTTCTGGTCTTTGATGGTAGTCACAACTGGTCTCTTCACTTCTGTTAGGGTGGGGAACTTCCTCTATGCCACAAGGTGTTCACCAAAGTGAGAGAACTAGAGATCTCTACGGAGCAGAGTGGCTCCACTGGTTGAAACTTTGAGACACTATTTGGCCTTACTCTTATTTCTGAACAAACTCAGCAGTGATTCCCCTGTCTTGTAGTGCTTGTTCCATGAAGGATCAAGACATTAAAGTCACAGATCTGGCCTTCCCTTATCCTACATTATTATCTACATATCTATCCATCTGTATTCATCTTAACATATATTTTTTTTAATCCAGGGAGAATGGGAAAAATCAAGCACATAACTGTATGCTGATCCCTAATGGTTTAGCTTACCTTAGTTGTGGAGGTTTGCTTCATCTATTTTAAATTAGATTTCTGGAAAAAAAAAAAAAAGGCATTTAAAAATGGAGGATACTACATCTTATTTAATATGCAGTTTTAATTTCAGCTGTGACAACTTTTCTGTCACCAAACATAACTGAATTCCTGATTTATAGGTAAAGACTTGTAGAGAACACTCTTCTTGCTCAGGGAGGTTGGACTAGATGATCTCTAGAGGTCCCTTCCAAACTCAACAATTCTGTGATCCTGTGTGTGCAGTTAACATAGATGGTGGCTACATTTTTATTTTGTAACATGATATCTTGTGGGCCACTATTGTAGCAAATAAGCAGCTGGGATGGCCTATAAAATTTGTCAAAATTATTAAGTGAAATTTTGGTAGGGATGAGGACTTAGGAGTTAACATCGGTAATGATATACATTTGTTAATTTGCAGAGGCTCTAACGACACCCCAGCTGTGTCAAACCAGGACTGAGGATTGTCTACAATGTCAAAAGAAAGCAGGCATGCTGAGGATTTTCATTCAGGAAATTCCAGGACTATAGATCAAATATATCCTTCAACAGGTAAAATTTGGTTAAGTAGAAATACATGGTCAGTTTTCACCATGTGAAAGAAGTCAATTGCAAGGTTCAGAAGGGTCAGTGCTGGGACTCTGCTGATAAATGTATTCAGAAATGGCCTAGAGCAGGTGCTAAGCCCTGAGGTGACTGATGGTTTGCATTTTGTGGACACTTGCATGCAGCACTAGGCCTTCTTCCCCTTCTGGCCAATGCCAGAAGGCAGAATTCTCACACTGATCCTTCTGTCTGAGCCATTGAGGATCTTTTGATATATTATGTGGAGATATAAAGTGTTGGTTACTCAGTATGCCTAAAAAAAATTAACTTAAAAAAACAATTTTAAGCTAATGCAGAGCCAGATCAGAACAGCAAGAAATGGAAAAGATGATCAGGTAGGTATGCTTCTCCATAGCAATATTTTAACACAGATTTCTTTGCAGTATTGTCAGCCTTTCTGCAACTGAATGGCCTCTGTTGGCAGCAAGTACAAAATAATAGAATCCAAAAACATAGCAAATACCGCTTAATACAGTCAACTGATAAGAAAAAAAAAAAGCCAAGAACAATTAAAGAATAGAGACAGTATTAAATCATTTATTGTGATGCCATGCTAAATTCAGAATATAATTAACACTAATGTGCTTTAAAAATCAATAATTCTTTGAAAAGAAGCAGATAATGACACTAGGTCATGTGTAGAAAAAAAATATAAGAAATGCAAAGTGTTTCTTGAAAGCAGTTCGGTGAATGACCTCTCAAAGATCCAGAACTCTAACTCAAAACCTATCATGTTAACAGGCAGAGATTGCAAAGTTGTTCACAGTTAAGTCCAGGCAGTTGGCTCCAAAATCAGTCATGTGCTTCTGTGGTTGGGACGGAGACAGAGAAAAAAATTGCGATAGTGCCAAAGGGGTTGCAAACAGCAAGAGAGTGAAAAGTAACATCAAATTAGTGTTGAGAAACATGAAAAAGAGTTGTCTGTCATCTGCGTCATCATGCCATTGCCATGAATGACTTGACCAAAGACATCCAAAGGTCTCTTAATGCAAGCACTGTGTCCTCACAGTATTGGGTCTTCATTTTTTAGATACAGGCAAGGTCTGTGAACAGGAACATTTTTTTCATACTCTCATAAAACACAGTTATGCCAGGAGAACTCTGTGGTTCAGACATGACCCCAGAAACTTTGTAGGCATTGTGAAGGTTTCGTGCCTCAGTGGCCTTTAAGCTTGATTATTCTTCTTATACAAATGTGAAAAAAAAAAAAAAAAGTCCTCAGCTTATTACATTCTACTACAGTTAAATAATAATATAAAGTAACACCTCATTTGTTAATATGATTTTTTTGTACACTTGTCACCACACTAGAAAACTGAAGGGTTTAATCTTTAATATTACATATTTAGAAGTCTTGCAGATCAAACTCAACAGTATTTTAACTGTACTTTACTTAGAGAAAGAAACATCTAGGTGGATAGCCCAGAGCATATTTAGAGCAGCCCTGCAGACAGTGAGATACATGAAGTGAGTATATAATGTCAAAGTATTGTAAAAATAGAGTATAATTGGCTTGGATCATAGGTCTGTGGGGTAAGACACCTGAGCCATTGGTAAATTACACAGCAATTTTTTTCCTTGATTTACTGTTTCTTCAGTTATAAAATGATAATTCTGTTGAAAATGATAAAGACTGTTGAGGAGATTTTATTTAATACAGATGGACATGTTAATGCATAGTGATCTACCCATCCCTCCAATTAGCCTACTAGGTGCAGCTTGATATAAAGCAGAGCCTGGAGCCCTGAGGACATAAAGGAAGACAGGGAGAGCAACATAGCTCAGCATGTTTTCAGGAAATCCAATTATTTGTCTGAAGCTTTGAATTCAAAAGTGGATTCAGAAAGTCCTAAAGCAATTATGATTTGCACAGAAAGAGACTGGCTAAAGCCAGCAGCTAAGCATTTTGTATTGTTTTTGGCTTGTGTTCCATTTATACAGTAAGACCCTTTAGCACAATCACTTCAGCATGTAACTGAAATGAGTTTAGTTTTCAATACGATTCTTCTTTCAAATAAGTTGATAAGAAACACACAGCTTTTCCTATTTTTAGTACAGACAGAAAGGCTCAGAAACAATTCTGGATTTCAAAAAATACTTCAAAACTTTTATGAGCTTTAAAGATAGTGCCGAGTTAAATACCTTGTACAGGACAACAATGCTAAAACATTAATCTGTGTGTATACGCCTCAGTGTATACACAGAGTCTGCATATGTTAATGCAGTATGCCATCATGATTCAAGAGAAAAAACGTGAGAACAAGATAAGCAAATAATTTTTCCTTGATAAATTTACTAGTACAGCTCAGTGCAAAACAAAATATTTATAACATTATTCTCTACCTATTTGTATTTGTATCGTTGCCAGCTGCTTTGTATTTCTGAAAAATCCACCCAGTATATATACTTAAATATGGATATTTATTTATATTATACATATAATCCACACTTATTACAACCTTAGACACTTTATTAAAGAGGAACTAGAATTCTTTTGAAAGAAACTAATATATGCATAGGTATCTTTTTAGTTTTTAGACTTTTATTTTATTTTATTTTGATTAGACATTGTCCATGTACATATTTACATATCTGAGTTTAACTACTCATGTTTTATGAATGAATGAATTGTTTTTTCACTTTACAGTTCAGTAATGAAGGCCATGTCTTTTTTTTTTTTTTTTTTTCTTTTTTCACCAAACAATGCAGCAATTAAATGGTGCAAGGCATCTTTACCATAAGGAACTTTATTTTGTTATATGTTTTGGCTGCATATATTCCTAAAAAGTTACTTATAAACTAATCCATTTCAAATTCATTGCCTGTTTAGAGGCTATAACTGAAGAACAAAGTGCGTTTTTAATCACATCCATTTCATTTTAAATAGTTTATGTCATTCTTGAAGACAAAAATCTATTCCATAAAAAACACCCTCCTGAGCTGTTAGATACAAAGGTTTTTTCTGCATACCAGTAAAAACACCTCATAAGCAAAGCTGGCCCAAAACTGAGATTTCAAGTTCACTTTAAGTTTCCTTTTAATTTGGTTTTGATCTAACCTGGAGTGGCTGTTTCCAATGTATGTAGCCCAGGCAGACTCTGCAGGAATCCAGGCAGGGTTCTCTTTGAACTCTGCCTTGAGTTTGGTAAAGCCTGGTCGAACCCAAGATGTTTTAAATGAAAGACTTCACTCTGGGTGAAGTAGCATTTTTTTTTTTTTTGACAACAATTGAAACATTTTTTGTTTCCTTTGATAATTTCTGAACACTTCTATTTACAACATGCTTTGATTAAAAGGCAGACTGTTATGATGAAATGATAGATGTTTCATCATTATAACCTCCAAAGTCTTTTGGATGCCAGCCTCATCATAATTCTCAAGTGGGTCAGTCAGTCTAGTTCTCTTTGACCTGATGTTTTCAGTCACTTAATAAAAAAAAAAGTCTACCCAACCACCTCATCATATTTTAATAGGCCTCTAAAACAAAATGACAAGGCTAACCTTGTGACTAATTTCTCAGATTAGTTATTGGGGAAAAAAAAAAGATCTCTGCCTAGTTTTGCTTTGAACACAGAGTGCATGGCCTTCTTCTAGTCATATAAAACCTCTGAGAGGTCCGTATTGGGTTTTGTGCCACATCCTGTGCCTGCTCTGTGCATTAGATTTTCAGTCTCCAGCAGTAACGATCCTTCGGTAGCATTCTGTTAATTTGCTTGTCTACTCTAATTTTTAATTTGGTCTGACATTCATATTTATGAATTTTCTTTTTTTTTTGACACCAAAACATATCTGAAGCATAACCACCCCTGCATGCCAGGATACAGGTTACCCCACCCTCTACCAAGTGTTTTGATGTTACAGTGCAAAAACAATGCTGTCCATCGTCTGCCTGGTATGTGAGTAGCTCACAACCAATGAAAGGGTATTAGAGAGTGCTCTGAACACACCACCCCCTGATTTAGCATCTCTGGGCAGCTGACCAGACTGGCTGAAGGATGGAGTGATCCTGCTGTTATTTAATTGTGCATAAATAAAAGTTAGAATCAGGTTGTCAAGCTGAATAACTGCAATTAAAAACCCAGCTTTTGGTATTCAGCAGTACTCCTGTGTGCTTTGCTGCTTTAATAAACTTCTTGTGAGTTAAGTTACTTGCTGAAGTATTGTCAGGAGGCAAAGATATACAGCAAGAACTATGCATTCATAAGATATACCTATATACATGTACACTGATATAAGGGTAAATATCTGTGTTTAGAAGATACACAAACTGTGTTTGTAATGTGCAGAGTGGTCTTGTTAATAGACATAAAGTATATGGTATGTTAATGCTTCTATGACTATTTAGACATTTTGGAAATGCATTACCCAGCTGCATCTGTACCATCTCCACATTGTGTTAGGCAGCTCATGTAATAATTCTCTTTGTCTCCCTCTGGGGCATAGTCATAGAAACTAGAGCCATGAGCCTACCTAGTCAGTAAGACCACATTCTTAAGCATAAGAGCTCACTTGTTTAGATCTAGAAATGATAGATTCAGTCCTTGTGGATGAATCAGCTACCACAACTAAGGTTAAGGATTTTCTCATACCATCCCCAGTTACAAAATATTTTACTTCGAAGAGAATGAAAACCCAGACTTCATAGTTAATGACATAATTTACAGTAACAAACATATAACTGTTCCTGAGGTGTTGTGTTAGGCTAGCTTGTGTAAAAAGGTGGATATTATTTCATACAGTCTAATATATTTTAATATAATTCTGTCCTTCTAAATATAAACATATTCACACTAACACATGTACACAGATTCTTTTTCAGGAAACTATTTTAACAAATAAAAATATTCTATATAAATTTTTAAACACCAGCAAAATACTCTGAATCCACTCTAAAATGTAATGTTTCCAGTCTGTGAAAATAGCAAAATATTGATTGCCAGTCTGTGACATCATAGGAGCAGAAGAGTCACTGGTGTAGAAATTAAATCTTGTCCAGCTGGGAACTTGAAGAAAAATTTCTTTGGAGAAATCTGTGATCAATATCCCTATTTTGATGGCCTCTTTTTGATAAGGCTTTACTTTAATAACATTCAACAAGATGAAATTGCTGCTGTGTCTTTTTGAAAAGAAAATACAAACAGAGAATGTTGTACAAAAATCACTTCTGACTGTTACTAAATTTCCTGGTGGAACTGAAGACATAGCTGACCTATAAAGTCCTAAGTAGCTTGATTGGACTCTCTTGAGAAAGGGGTTCCCTCTTTCATTACATTAGCTTTGTTCCTTGAAGGTATTTGAGGTAGAATTCTTTTCTGAAAATAAGGGGCGAAAAAAGCAGTGCTAGGGTGTTCTCTTTACTAGGGTGTCCTCCTTATCTGTAGGATTGCTTCTTTTTGAATTATGGCTGCTTTCCATTATGCTCTTTACAAATATCTGGAATATACTGCGAAACTGTTTTTCTGATATACCTTTTCAAGAGAGACATACTCTTAATGGTAAGTTTTAGGATTTATAGCACTATGGTACTTTGGCAACACTACTCTGTTGTTATGGTCAGTAACTGCCGACTGTAGTTATTAAGCAGAAAAGTCATGCAAGGCACCTTTTGAAATCAAATATTTCTGAACTTACCTTCATTATCTGAACAATTATAATAATTGTTATCTTGAATGTTTTTTATTATTCTGAATATTTAAGTGCATGCTTTGGGTAACAGTATTATTAAAATTTCTCTATATTAGTGTGAATAAATCTCTGACAGAAATTTTGTCCAATGCGGATGCTATTGGACTGACTCCTTCGTGAACATATGGACATAGCAGAACACATTTATATTTGCAGTTGTGTATAACTATGCTTTAAAGCCTTTACAAACTATGGTTTACTGATGGTCTCCCTTATGTTTACAATGCTAATAAAGTCTATATTTCATGCACTTCCACATGTATGCCAAGATGTTGGATTTATACCCTTTTAAATCTTTAAAGGACAAGCTATACAAAAGCAGTGATGGTTTCATATTGCCAAGGAGGGCCAGTGGGGAGGGGGCAGGCCAACACCTGCTTTATGGAGCCTTACAGAGAAGCTTGTGTAGGTGTCTGTGCCCTGTGATTCCTTTTGGTTTCCCTTCTTCAATCAATGCCATTGCTCACCTCTTCCCTTCCTTCTGCATTCCACCCCCTAGTGTCTTAAAGCTCACCTTGAGTTTAAATTTCCCTCTGTCATTTCTATTTTCATATATTTAATTTTAAAAGCTGTTTGTTCTTTCTGTTTCTTGAAAGCTACCTTTGTCAGAGTAGGCATTACTGTCACATAAGATGTGACAACAGGAAGATATCCTAAGAAAACTGGCTGTGCATTAAGACTATTTCAGGAAAAGTTTGTTGCATTGCCCCTGATTCTCTGCTTCAGAAGCTGTGTGGGTCCAGTGGATGTGTCTCTGAGGGAAACTACTGAAGACTTCACCAACTTGAGAGCTCTGTTAGGGCCGTGGGGTTAACGCAATAAAAAGTTTATGTGTTGTGACACCAAGGGTGCCAATGTCTAATTACCCTGCGGAATCCAACTTCTTGCATCCCTGATCTGGTAAAAGCTGCAGAAATAGTGTACCTAGGAACAGGATCCCCAAACCCTAGCACATTAATTGAGAAGCTTTACTAGCTAACACTTAAACTAGCTAATTGCAAACACCAAGACAAGAGATGACTGGAGTACTCAGTGAAATTATAGCTAAAAGTAGACTAGCATGCCTGGAAATAAGAATTCAGGATATGTTTAAGGACAAGATCATTCTCTGGGCCTTGGATACAAACCAAGAGTAGATTTATAATGACATTTCACTGCTTTACCTGTGGGACCAGGAAACTTTCTCTTCTTAATAGAATATGGTTTCTGAGGAGGAGAGTTATTCATGGTTTTTTTTCTGACCTTCCCCCTGCATCAGAAGCTGGTTATGCTAGATACTGAATAGAGAGTCTGCAACGTAGGAGATGTTTACTGAATAGAAAGCCTGCAATGTAAATCATTGAGAAATATCAGTTTGCCCTACAACTTAAATATAACTCTTCTCAGGAAGTTGATATGTCAGAAATCACTGTCCAGAATATTCTTAAATGTTTTACCACATAAGAAAGCCAATACATGAGGATTTGTGGGTGTAAAAGTATTGGTCATCTCTTTCTGTGCAACTAGCCAACAACAGTCAGAATATTTGTATGTTTTCAGTGTCAGTGTCTGCCCAAGCCCTTTTGTACTCACAATTCAGATTTCTCAAGAACTTACATACTTATGGGGTTTACTGGGATAAGCATTCTGTCATGATGCTAGTGGAAACACTGCTTGTATAAACAAATCAAAATTAGTAGACCTGGAGGGAGAGAATTAATGACTCTGTAATCTACTGGGCAAAACTTATTCAGAAAGGGGCCACCTGAGTTGTCATTCTTGATGCAATGAATCTTGGAATATACTGCACCCTAGAGTTTGAAGTTACCTAGCCCCAAGGGCAGTTAAATGGTATTTAAGCATCAAAGTCCTTCTGCAGATAGCATGGAGGAAGAACTTGGACAGGTCTCTGCATCCTGTTTTTAGAGGACCTATACCTAAGAGACCAAGATGTGAAAATTGAAGGTCTTAAGACAGTGCCAAATTTTACGGTGCTTTAAACCATATTTCAATCTTATAATTGTTTTAATTCCCTCTTGCTTTTGTACTCTTCTATTTTATTTTTTTTCCCAAAGATGCATTCTTTTGTTGCTATTTGTCCTAATTATTTTTACATCAGTAAGCTTTTTTTTCTGCATATCAACAGATCAAGATCCAAACTGTAAGTCCCAGGAGTCCAAAGAAAGTTTCCTAAATCAATTGCTCTTTTGCTAGTAAGTCATAACCTGATTTTCCCATTGGGTGATTAAGATACTCTTGCCTCTGCATATTCTCAGTGCTCATGTTTCCATTCTTCTTGTTTATTTGTTTTTTGAAAGTCCTTTAGCTATGCCTAGCTCTTTTTTCACATAGCAAGGACCGAGTTTATATGATCTGATAAGAAAAGAGCTGCTTTCCGTATTGCAATGTTGCAGGTTTAGTGAGAAAACACCCTCCAGACCATGCTTTTCTAGGTATGCCAGAGCCCTCTAGGCCCAAGGATGGTTGGTATGTCAATCACATATGTTTGGCAGGCTCATACAGGCACACTCCACATGGTAATAATGTGCCTAGAAAGTAAATGGGAAGAAGAAAAATACCTCCCCTCTTCCACTGCAGTGAAATCCCAAATGTTTTACTCAAGGCTGTGCATTCCCTTTGTGGGCCAGACTTGATCCAGGAGCAAAAGTCTTTTTCTGGATTTGTGTCTCACTACCAAACAATATTTATTTGTAACTAATGTAAAAAAACTCAATTGTCTGAAGTCTCTCACTTCAGATTTTGGGTTTTATTGATGGCAAATAAGCTTTTTACTTAAAGTCAGCTGAAATATATTAAAGGGCATTAAAATTACCACTTGATCCAACATGTGGCTTCTTTGTGAGAGGACTCATGCATTGTCACCTATGGGGATTTATCTTGACTAGAATATGTGATGCCTGCTTTTGCTTCACAGTTTACATGTCTTAATGGGATTGCAAATTTATAACGGAGAATTCTTCAGCTTTACAATGTCCGAATCAAGCTTATTACCTGGATGGTTAAAAGCAGTGTTGTTTTGTTTGGTAAATATGTAATGTGTCTTGTATTTTTGCACAGTGGTTTATGTCATATAAGAAAAGCCATGCTGAGACTATGGTTTCTAATAGATCTTTCCTATATCTAAATATTTAGATTCTTACATGTCCTGAATTCTGGCATAAATTATACTATAAAAGATTTCTTTAGACTCTGACATAAGTAACAGAAAGCATTGAGTTCCATATACTTATTATTTAAACAAAAAATGCCATCTATAGTGATATATTACCCAGTGTAAGTACAGTTCATCAAATTTAGTCCACATTTTGCAACATATATTTTATGCAACAGGCTAACTTGAGAGATTGACTAAATACTCCTTATAATGTATTGCTAGTTTACAAGTTATCTGTAAGAAGTAGCAAGCTAAAATGTGATTTCTGGTAGAAATGCATGAAATGGAAAGAAAAAAAAAAAAAAATTGACCTCCCCCTGTTACACACTAAAGGCCCACCAAACCAAATAGTATAAACAGCCAATTGTATATTAAACTAAGATGACTTTTTCATCTGATTCCAATTTAAACTTATTTAATTTAGTTTTTAATAAAATGTATTACAGTTTACCATCATTTCACCCCATTTTCTGTATAGTTTCAAATGAATGCTTTTTAGAGCTGTCAATAGCCAAAGCAAAAATCCATAGTTACCTTAGTTGCAGGTTACTGGCCAATAAGTATTCATTAAATACTGTATCTATTCTTTCCACCTTACAATATTACTTTTTTTTTTATTTTATCAGGTTTGATAAGCCATTTAAGACTTATTTTGACAAAAGAATCAGTGTCTCTGATAGTTGAGCATAGTCAAACTCTATTCCATGCAGTGCTACCCTCTTTCCTGAAATCTTTGGTGATGGCCCAAAGCATATATAGATAAAAATAATTTTGAGACAGAAAAGAATTTTGGTACCTGATAAATCTTATTTAAGATCAATAAAGCCCCTCTGTTTGGATGAATTACTGAAAAGCCATATAACAGTGAATGAACACTTATGGTGGAAGAAAGTATTATGAGCAAGAGATAAGCTCTTATATAATATTTTGATCTTTTAACTTCACATCATAGTTTCTGTCCTCTTAAAAAAAAGATGACAATAACAACAACAACAAAAACAGTAATACAGCCCAGTACATAACTGAACTCATAGCAATTGGTGTAAATTTCATAATCATTTACAATGCAATACATACCAAATTATAGATTTGGTAAATGTCATGAAGTGCAATGATGTTACCAAAATTGCAATGGTTTGGGTTTTAATTGTGGTTTAAAAAAAAATTAAGAAAATGTGAGACAGAGAGAGACAAAAATCCAAAGCAAAAATTAAGCTTAAGCATGTTATGGTACTAGGAAATAACTTCTTACCTTTGGCATATGCTTCCAAGTTTTTCATTTTTAGTCTGATGCAGTAAAATGGAGGTGTTCTTTCAGAGCTACATATAAGAATATAGGTAATTCCTACTCAGGAAGTGTAAGGAAACTTTTTTTTTTCCTACAGTTGAATGAAAATAGATATGTATTTTAAATATTTTCTGCTGCTGCACTAATAAATGCATTTTTAGTGTATGCAGACACTGATGGCAAGTATCAAACATTTTAGCTGGGAAGATAACAGTCATCATATATCACAGTAAGATGCTCATTAGTTAAAGCAACAGTTTCTATATTAAAGCATCTTTGCATCCATGGCTGGTAAGATCTCATGTTACATTGTACATGCTACATTGTACATGCTACAACACATCTTCTGTTATGGATGCCGAAACAGAAAAACTACTGCTAGCTCTCCTAATGCTGTAAATTTTGAGGAACAGAAATACCACTTTGAACTAAATTGTGCCTTTGTGAGTGGATCCTGGTCTAAAGACTAGTATTGTTTAACAGAAATTGATGACTTTATTTTGCCATCTCTTTTAAATTATGTCATTCCCATTCTGATAATCTTACTGAAATTGAGTAGCAGGAGATTTAGATCAGGGAACTCCGTGTAGAATGAAAAGCCAGTCAGAACAACTATACATTTAAGATGATGACCTAAAATCTATCTATTTCATTTACTAGGTTTTGTGCTTTGGTTTAATTTTACATCATATTTTTCATCCTCATTTTCATGAAATGACTTCTGTGTGATGTAATGTTATTACAGGGGCTGGAAGTAAAGTTTAAGATTCAGTAGATCATAAATATATAGCAAATATGTTGCTTGCTAAATGCAAAGCTGGATCATCTCTCTTACCAAGCTGTCTTTTCTTCAGATCCACATCAAATAAGTTAGTTAAAATAGTAATCATTCTTTTCCCTGTGGCTTCATTTTGTCCATTTACTCATTCCTTCCCCGGATGATGCAAGGGCAAAACCCTTGTGGTTTTATGCCAGTGCTTCCCAAGCTAGGATGTAAGATGTTAAGATGAAAGATGCTTCCCTTTCTCCTTCCCTTTCCACTTCTACTGGAAGGCTTAACATACCATTTAATAGGAAGCTAACTTTCCTAAAGACTGGTAGTTCAGTGAATGAGGAAGATTTTTTTCAGCAAATTAAACATCGTATTTTAGGAGGATATTCAATGTCAAATCTGTCAGTTGTTAATGCTGTCTGATAAAACTTGTGGCTTCACAAAGCCCATGTCGATATACCATGTGAATAGGAAAGGTCAGAAGGCAGTTTGCTCTGGCAGAAGCTGTCCAGGGTCCACTGATGAGCCTACTGATGAATCAAAGATTGTGATCAGCAGAAGGATGTTTGTAAATAACGTGAGCTACCATCAGATTATTACGGTGAATTATTAAATTAACTGTCATCAGTCTTTCAACTTTGTGTTGAACTTCATACTTGCAACACTTCAATCTGATCTCAAAACACTTGATTTCAATAACTCCTAAGCTATCAGGCATCCATGCAGATATCCATGTCCATGCCAGCTAAAAGGTAACAGCCCAAGTTACTATTAAAGTATATATAGTTCTTAGGGACATTTTAGCCATAGAAGCAAAAAAAAAAAAAAAAAAAAAAAAAAGTTCTGTATCTAAAAGGATAAAATAAAAAGGTAGAATATGATATTAACCACATTTCTTTAGTAGAAGCATATTATTTAAACATTGTTTTTGCTATGAATGGGTGGGGAGAGAGATGTTCTTTATTTCCTACTGAGATGAGTGAATTATGCTTGGATCTCCTATAAATAAAGGCTGAGTCCTGCTAACCCAAACACACATGACTGCTGTAACACATAAGAACAACATATTCTTAAAATTTAATCTTTGAAATTTCTGAAACTTCAAAATTTTGAGCTTCATATTATATCTAACCTTTTAATTTCAACAACTGTTTTTAAGGAAATATTAATGTAAAAGCATGTATGTTCACAACTTCTTAAACTATGTCAGCATATGTATCCGGAGCTTTGCTTTCAGCCATAACTTAGTTTTGAGATTAATTTGGGACCTTCCATCAGATTCACAGTATGAGTCCACGTTATCATACTTTTTATTTCATCAGTGGAAGCTGAAATAGATACCAAGGCATCAATTGACTCAGAAAACACAGTAGCCAGTGCCCAGGAGAGCAGCAGTTTTCAAGATCTGTTTCTAAAGGATTAGCATCATATTCTGGCATATCCGGTGGATTAGTATGTTCCTGTATTTGGAAATTCATCATTGAAAATGTTATAGATCCCTACCATCCTTCCCTTTCTCCCTTTCCCCTTTCTCCTTTCACCTTTTCCTTTTGCCCTTTCTTCTTTCCCCTTTCCCAGTCCCTGTCCTTCTCCCTCTCCCTCTCCTTTTTTCCTTTTCCTTTTCCCCTTCCCTTCCCTTCCTTTCCTTTTTCTCCAATTTATTGTTCAATTTTTCTAGTATACAGATTTAACAAAGAAGATTCAATATATTCAACATTCACACTGACCAAGATCATTTCTTCTGCATCAGCCTGTCTTTTACAAAAACTGCCAATGGTAGACAATTGTAGATCTTACTTTTTTTAAAAAAAAATTTTCTTCTCGCCCTGCAAGACATGTTTGCGTTCCATGTGAAGTTCTGATAGGAAAAAAAAAAAAAAAAAAAAAAAAAAGCCAAATAATCGTTTGTCTTTCTAGTAATTTGGATTTTTAAAAACGAGAATAGGACCAAAATATTTTCTGTAAATTTCCTTTTAACATCCAGGCAATTAGCTCTTTTTTCTTTTATCTTCCACAGGCTGAGTGCTCTTTGATGTTTTCAAAACTGTCAGGAAAGTGTCCTTTGATGTCTTCAAATCAAAAGTATATATCCATTTGGAAGATACAGTTTAGTCAAATACACATAATTCTGCTCAGTGTGGGGATAGCCAGGTGAAATACTACAGCCCATGTTTCAAAGGTAGTCAACCAGATTAGCTATTTTTTTTTGCCATTATATTTTATTAAGCTATAAAATTGAAGCACTATGCATCCTTGTGCAGATTCTCAGAAGGAGATCATAAAAAAAAAATCTCAGAGAAACCAGGCATGGTTACAGAACAATGAATTTTACATCAGGACGATACTTAGAGCAGTGGAGAACAAAGATCTGAGAGAACAGAGATGAACAACTTCTTGCTCCAAAACGTCCACAGTGGACAGAGGTGCAGAGCTCCCATTATGTGATCATCTTTTAATGAAAGTAGCAATTTAAAAGTAGAATGAAAAATGCTCAAAAGAAATATAGCTATCCAACATTCAATATCTGATTGTGATCAGATATTGAGTCAGCAATTAACTTCTCCCTCCTCTAGTGCCTATATTCTCTTGTGGTCAAGTTAGTAAATACTGTAATCATGCCTCTAAGAAGGATCCAGCAGCACTTTAGCGAATCTGAAAGCAACAAGCGGCATACATCTACAGCTTGAATCTGATAATGGTAGGTCTATCTCAGTGGCTGGCTCTGAAATTTATTTTCAGAATTTTTTTTTTTTTCAGATCTGTGTAAAAGTCCCATTTTTAAAGGTTAAAAAAAATTCAAACTCTTAATAACTCCTCATCATTTATACAGCAGTTAACAAATGTCAGCCTCCTCTTTCACATCAAGTCACTAATGTTCACACTAAATATTCGTCCATTGTTGCTTCCAAATAGTTTGAAAATTGTCTCTTCTCTGTAAGTAAGGCTGGTATATCTTCTCCCGAAGAGAGATATGTTGAATTTGAAGTATGCAAAAAAGAATGCTGTTTGAATAGGCCCACATTATCTAGTGATTTACATGGCTCCTTAACACTTGTTATATTCAATTTCTTTACTAGGGAACATTCTTTTCAGAACACCTTGGTATTTCATTCTCTTTTTAACAATGTCTTACATACCTTTTTAAACCTGTCATTAAATGTGTCTGTCAGAATTTATTGATTTTCTGCTGTTTCTTTCTGAGCTCTTTCTTGTATTGTAGCATATTCTGTGTAAATATGCAAACTCAGGTTTATATGCATTACTTTGCTGAGAAGAAGAGACAATTTTCTGCAGTTTATCTAAGCTACGCTAAGTTTCTTAAAGACCGATTCCAAAAAAAAAAAATAAAAAATAAAAGAAATGTAGGTCAGAAACAAAGGATGTTCTAACTGTTATAACTTAATTTGTGTTTAGTTTTGTGTATTGTTCTCATTGTTCTTTTGATCCAAATAAATCGATGTAGCTGTATTAAAACACTTCATTTTCTGCCTGGGTTCTTCCTAGCTAGAACCCCTCTAGGCTGAGGTTATACATATTTGGAGAAAAGTTTAATTTGCAAACGGCCCTTGGCTGTCCCATTATACACACAAATCATTTATTTTCCACCCAGGTATGTGGACATTTAGAGGACCTTTTCTGGTATATTCCAGTGCATCTGGTAACTCTGGTGACAGTATTAAAGAAAAGCAAGAAAAGTTGTTTTCTAAGTATGTATATGTTGTTGCATACATGTCCTTGAGCCAATGAGTACATCTTGACATATAGCTGACATGAAAATTTGGACCAAATGGCTGGTATAAAACATACTAGTCTGACAACCTGGATTTAATTACTTTCTTATATATATATGTGTGTGTGTGTGTGTATATATATAAGTTCACCTGGTGTTATTCTGAAATTAAATGACTGCAACTAAGCAGAATTTAACTGTATTCACATAAAGAATACTGGACACCACATTCAAATTTCAGAGAAGAGTTAGAGTATTACCGTAAGGCAAATATTTAAAAGTTTGCACTCAAAAAACATATGCAAAACACTTGCATATATGCAAATTCATGCACAAGCGAAATATGCTTTTTAAATAGTATTTTCAAGTGTGGTATCCACCATACTCCTTGTTAAATCAAGAATGCATCTTGTTAAATATTCACATCCTCAGCATATTTTTGAAGGTCTTGAGGAGTTTGAAATGACTAAAATTCACTTGCAAGATTAAGAAAGAAAGAAAGAACCCCAGTTAGCTTTTGTACTGGTGTTAGTCTCCTCTAACACGCCTATAATTATATATGTGACACCCTATCTCTATACAGCTTCATTCTAATTCTGTGTAGCCACATTATCAGAGAAGAAACTGTTATATTTCAGAGATTTCTTCTGTAGTCCATTGAACAAAAGTAATGTCCAGCAAACAAGCTTTGATTAATGCTGAGATATGAAAAGGTCCTTTGTGAGAAGCTTTCTGGCACTCAGAAGCCTCTCTGAAAGAGGCTGATGAGTACATCCCTTTTGAAACTTTTCCCTTATTTTTTTTGCATTTCCCCTGAGTTAAGCCACCACATCTCAGGTCATAGCAAAGGCAGCAGCAGGCCAGAGTGAAGGCTGCTCATGCTGTTGCACATTGAAGAGAGAGTGTTGACCGCTGTGAGAATCATAAACCTCTCAGTTTGATGATCAACTGAGCAGTAAATTAATTAATCATCATTTTATGCCTCATCAAGCACTTTGCTGAGATTCTCAACAGGGGCCAGCTCAATTAGCCAATGGGAAGCAGACTGTTTTGTTTAGCTGGGTGAGTCTTCCATAAACAGAGGAAGCTTTGACAAGCTAATAAATATGTCATCTGTCTGTGTCACTAGCTGCAATGTGGCTCCACCTGTAAAGTTGTGGGATTCTACTCAGTATGATGTACAGCAACTTGAAAGAATGAAGTATCCTCACTGCTTTGCAAACAAAGACATTCTCAGAGTGCATCAGCATCTTTAGTCAGGGAATTTGGGTTTGACTATTAAGAATCAGGTATTTATTTGGGGTTACTGAATTTTATTTATGTCCTTTTAAAATTAATTTCTCTATTAGGCAGAGTGAAACCATTCAGGTGCATTTATAATTTCAAAATGCACTTTCCCCCATTTTTTTTCTTTTTACTTTTTCTTCCTAAGAGAAAAAATGTTTGCCCATCACATTAAATGCTTATGGTAACAAGCTTCTTAAGGTAACAAATCTTGAGATTACGTGGCAATAATGCTTCTGTAGAAACAGACAGATCTGAAATGTCCTTGTATCAAATCCTGCAGTTCCACAGCAGCTATTGAAGTCACATCAATTGAACTGCATCCATCACTCAGAACAGGAAACAGAAATCTGCCTTTAGAAGTTTTAGTCTTGAACAAAATCACTGACTGATGCAGACTGGTGCCACTGACTTCCATGTACCTTTATGGCCATAAGGGCCCTTCATGAGTTTCTAATCTGATTTTCTGCATAACATTACCCATAACCTCTGGCTGAACTAACATACCTGGTCTTTATTGAAAAACTGCAAATTTTAAGAAATCTAGCACAACAAGTATCTCTAATAAATAGTTATGACCACTGGCATATTTCAGATTAGATTTTATCTGGCTTCAAATTCCAATTATTTCATTTAGCTAAAATTCTTCACAATGGAGTGAGGAGGGATGCCAAATTCCTTACAATATAGAGTTCAGCACACAGGATAGCGGTTCCAAACTTTTTTACAGACACTCTTCCCCCGAAAAAATAAACAGAACTCTTTGAAGACTCAGTACCATTTCCAGGCAGTCAGGAGTCCATGGCCTTGGCGCAATACTCATGCGCTGCCAGAGATAGAAGAGACCACCTTCTCTGTCCTTGTTCCCAGCCATACACACTCAAGTTTTACTGAAATAGATATTATAATTCTACACCTGCGTTCTAATGAGTAGGAAGGTAGCAGCTCAACTAGAAGCAGCTAAAAAGTTGGAAAGCGGTTTATACATCACAGTCACCCAAATGCTTCTTCTTAGAGCTAGAACGACTTGCAAAGAAATGCAGGAGATTCTTATATGTGGCTCAGATCAGTCATTAAAAAGGTTCTGTCTGTCCTGTGTTCCCACCTGATAATATCCGTCACTTTCTGATATGCAGTTTACTATAGACCTATATGGGCACTTACAAATATAGCCTTTGTACCACGTACCAGCTTTATTAGCAAAGATTTTCTATATTCCTTTCAAAACTTTGGAAAGAATAGTCTGCAACAGAAATCTGTGGGATCCTTTGCAAATGACGGCATACAGTTATGACTCTTTTTAGATGTTCTATTTTAAACTCAGTCAGTCCATTTTTAATCCAGTAGCTTTATTCTAGTGTTTTCCCACAAGACTAATTTTTAGCTATGCAAAACACAGTCCATTAAACTTTTCTTGCTGGTAAAATAAATAAATAAATAAGAAAAGAAAATCTGTGAACCCAAATGAGCTCTTCATCTCAGCAAAGACTACTGTGTTGGCTCACTGAATGGTCTTTCTCAGACTGAGAAAAAAGAAACAAAAACAATGGAAATGGGGGAATGGTGGAAAACAGAAGAAGTGCCATTCATGCTGCTGCAAGGATGATGAAAACCTCCTGAAATGAAGTATCTAAGAAACAGAGAGATGGGACAGTGGCAATGTTGTGTGAAAGAAATGCAAGACCTGGCAGCTATAATGCATTTGGTCTACAGAAGCAAGAAGGGATCCTGTCCTTTTATCAGAATGGTTAGCATTATATGCATTTGTGTCAGATATACCTACAGACACCTACAGACCCCTCTGTAAACAAATTTATAACCCCAGTAATACTAATGCTAATGCTAATACTAACTTTATCTGAGCAGACTACTTTCAGCAGATCAGACTGAGCATCAGTGAGTTTCCAATAATTGGAGATGTGCCTTCACGTTTACTTAAAAAGAACAATAAATAATGGGATTCACACACAGAAATTAATCTAGTTGTTACCATGTATGTTCATGAGAAGGAATACTCTTTTGTTATACTCTTGTGAGAAAATACTAGCATATATGTATTATATACAATATTTTGCTCCTGTTGCCCAGGAAAAAATGGGTTACAGTTTATTACTCCCTTTCTCACAAAATATTCTATAGTACGTAATTATTTCTAGGAATGCAGGGGTGCCAAACAACCATTTTTAATTTCATAAATTAAAAATAATTAGTTTTGCTGATATTTATAATTTTTTTTTCCCAAGTCTTTAGATGAATATTTATAGTTTTCATGACTCAACAATTTTGCCTTGCAAGGGCTGGTGTGAACACTAGTTTCTGCTTCAGGTCATGTGACTTCAAAGCTCTGGAGTTTCACTTTGAATTTGATGGTTGCTTACTAAGAACCATTTGTCTTCACTCACATAATCAGCTTACATTCACCAAGATTAGACCATGTTTTCCTTAATGTTTAAAAAAATAGGGAGTGAGCTTCTAGCCATGGCTACCACATTTTTAGTGGTTACAGATTTCATAGTGAAAAATTTGCACAGAGGTACTCAAACAGCTCTAGGAAAATACAAATGCTTCTAGTCTACATTTCTTTCACACATGTGATTCAATTACTTTTGAAAATAGGTAGTTTCTTCTTGCCTCTGGCTTAATAAAAAGCCTGAAAGAGGTTTCTCGGGCACTTACAAGGGCCCTGATCCGCATTTATTAGAGTCTGATCACCGATTTTCAACAACCTTAGGGAACACTGGACATTAATAGCAGCATGCTATTATGAAACAAGTAAAGACAAATAACATAATGTAAAAACTTTACCTCATTTTGCCATTGCTCTCCTAATTTAGTAATATCTGTATGCTACCAGTTTTAAATCAAAAAAAGAAAATTGAATTACTTTAGTTTGTTTTTCCATTATGATTTTGTGGATATTTTCAGTGATAATTGTTCTTTATTCACAATGTAAAATTGACTCTGTCTTGCCTATTTTACAATAACCATCCTTAAAAATACTTTGAAGTGAACTACCCAGACTAATCATAAATCTTACTGTCATACAGACATATGTGAACTTTCTTTTGAAAGCTTCATTGTTACTCATTTATTCTGGATGGGATTACCTCGAATCTGTACTTTTTATCCTTTATCCTTTTTGTGAAGGGCAGGAACTTTAAATATTTGACAAACTCTAATCTCAACTCAATTACAGTTTGACTAATTATATCACATTAATTTCATTCCTTTTGTTTTTGCCCAGAATTAATACTACAATGTTTCAGAGGAGTTTATAGGCAGACCATTTGGGCATCCAAACTGTAATGCTGAAATGAAAAAATATGTAGCTCAAAGAAACTTCACTGAAGAACACTGAAAATATGACTGTGTTGGTGATTAAACAACAATATCTAATCTGGTTTCAGGCCTACAGCTGAAAATCATCTTTCCTAGAAGTATGCCTGCCAAGGTTATTGTAAAATTATCCCAGGCACCAAAATGATGAATGGTCCCAGCATTTGTTCTGGTATGGATGCCATCCCTGTGGGGCTTCACCAAGCAGGATTTTTCATGTGGACAGACGCACATGGAGGACAGATGGGAAAGAAAACAAAATTAGTTGATCTGTGCTAGAGCAAAAATCCATCTTTCTTTTGCTACCCAGATTGTGCACTTGCTTTTTTGCAGACATGGAAATGTGTTCTTAAATTATATGATTCTTTATTTACTTTGAAGATTGATCTGCATGTTTTATGCTGCTCTCGACTTTAGTGCTGATTTGCTTTACTGAACTTTCATACCAGTCTAATTTTAGAAATGCTAAGGATAAAGGTATTATCTGAATTATCGTTATTATAGTATGTCCTCAGATGCATTAATAACAGCTTTAATCCAGTTTTGAAGACAGACAGTTCTTAACAGTAAAAAAAGCTTCTGATGAAAAAGATAACTCAAGCTCAGCTTTGATAAAATATGACTAACGAGCCAGACAAATGGTAAAACAGTTTCATTTAGCAGACAGGCTGGCTTTGCAGGCCCCAGTCCTGAGCTGGCATCCTTTCTTTAACACAGATGAAGGCAGTCCCCACTGATGAAGATACAGAAGCCAGCGTCTTGCAGTACTGGGGCTAGTCATGGTGCAGGCAGCACATCTGAGAGAAATCAGTTCTTAGATATGTTAAATGTTTGACAAGGAAAAATGTTTCTCTTGTACTCACATTGCTGTGTTTGCGACAGAAAAGAAGGGAGGGTTTTAAACTGTCCCTCTTTTGTATATGTAAGTGGTACAGTTCAAATCTGAGATAACAGAAAGTTTACTGGGACAAACTGATAATGTATGTGTCTAAAATGTAGATTCTGGATTAGTCACTATTCGACTTCTTTAAATTGTCCATATTGAAAAGTACTGTTACCTACTTGTCATCAAGTTTTGGGTGCAGGAAGTATTATATTAGCAACTGTCCCTGAGGGGAGAAAAAGGGAAAAATACATAAAGTATTTGTTCATTTACAGTTATCTCTTAATCAGATATCCTAAGGTGAGAGGTAAAACTTAGAAAGCCAGCAGAGATGCTAGGTTTATTCAACTGCAATATAACTAACACCTTAAGAACTGATTTGTCAAAATGAATTGCAGTCAGAGTGCTCTGAGTTTTCAAGCTAAATTTGTTCTTAAGATAAAAGGCACTTTTTAAAGAATTGCAGTTCTTGTTCTAACCATTCCCCCACATTCACCTCCAAGGTATTTTTTTATAAATCTGATAAAATCACAGACCAGGTGCTCCAAGACTTTTAAAATAATAAATTCCAATCTGTCACTAAAAAAATAAATGGTTAAACAAGTTTATAGAGGGAGTTCTGTTCCAGGTGTTATTTTGAAAGTATATGCCTAATTTATCATTTTTCAGTAATAGTTACAAGTGATAAAGATCATGTAAATACTCTGTATTAGAAATAAGCTTTCATTTTGTCTTGCAGATGGTACTAATGACTAAATAGACTTATTGGAGAGTGCTCCACCCACTTAGATAAGAATTTCTTAAGGGCAACACTAGAACCAGTTTTTCGCTAAAATACAATGCTTGCTCTGTAGAAACAAAAATAAAATGAAACTCTAACTACAAGTTTTTATAAGAACCAGAAGCATGAAAACTTTTCACAAATCACCTGCTTTGGAATGGACCTTGTACAGGTTCAGTGGGTGCGCCTACTGAGTGGAACGAGGCAATGTAAACTGCTAACATCTTCCATATGTGACAGCCTTTAAATTATAATACCGTCTTGGATACAGTGAATGGCTTATTCTAAAATAGCACTATGCCAGAAAAGTGACTGGGTCTCCCTGTGGTTTCTCTTGCTGTGTTTTCAGTCAGTCTTACACAGGTCCATTTTTTGCTATCTTGCAATTTTTTTGTTAAAGAGTATAGTAAAACAAAAATAAAATAACAAAAAACTTGAATTTTGCCTGAGAGGTCTGAAACATACGTATTGGCCCACCATCTGCCAAAGGGAAGACTATAGTTATCAACCATTCTCAAGCCAGAAGCAAAATCCAAATCCTGTTAAACCTAGTGTGTAGAAATGTACTTTAAGTCCCATTTACTTCAATGCTCAGGGTGCTCTTCACAGAACAGGGTGCTTGGTCTCTGTCATGTTCTGTGGTTACTAAATCAAAAATGATAGTATTTGGGCATGACATTATGTATTGCATGCCAGCAAACAGTTAGTAAAGGCTTATGGATGGATTTCAACACATCTATATATTCTTCACTGTCTCCAAAGTGAAGATGCACTGCTTCACTCAGTATTTCTCCATGCTTCTCCATGCATTTTCAAACAAAAATCTTTTGTCTTTTTTTTTTTTTTTTTTTTAGTCTCTTCCATCTCTAATCCCATAAAAATCAAGTGGTAGAAATTAACTGTACCAAAACTTGAATAACTTATAGAAAATTCATAGACAATTTGTGAGCCAAAACAATGCTTGATCTGTATAGATTCAAGGAGCAAAAAAAGAAGGTAAATTATATACCTATATTGATGTTTCTCTATGTGGAAGTGAGCTTCTACTGCTAAGACACAATTAAGCTGAAGTGCTGAAGTTTCCATTTCTTACTTACTCATCAGGCTACAACACAAGTTTCACTATATATATATGTATATATATATATATATATATATATATATATCTCATGGTGAAGCTTTGTAGTGTTGTGGCTGGTTTTGTGTGTTTTAACTTGAGTTTTAATAAATAGTGATTACACTTAAATGTGAAGTCTTTCAGCAAGGCAAGGAAATTATTTTTTTATAGTTCCTAAAAACATAAATGTATTAATTTAGAATAATTCTCTGAGTAATTTGTGGTAGTTCATATTAAATACCAAGTAAAAAGTTATTTAAGTATGAATTTAACCAAGATAAATGAATCAGTAATTTCTTGAAACTATGAACAATTATTCAATTTGGTATGTAAAATTTACACTTAGAAAAGGCATTACTAGTAAATTTTGTTAGTTCTTATTTAGACTCCATAACTAGCTATGTCTTACTTTTCTAGTTTTGCAGAGTATAAAAGGTGCTTCGCATATCTTTTAAAAGAATATTTCTTTTCCCCCTTTAAGGCAGCCAAGTTTTGAATAGTCTATATTGATATTGCATTTCTTTCTTAGAGGGCAGGCATTGAAATATTCTTTAAAAGTGAGAAATATTTGGGCATAATAATGTTATTCTGCCATAGCGTGTTACTCACGAAAGGTAAAGGGAAGAATGAATAACTAATAGTATCAAAAAATCTTTATTTTATAACAAGAGAGAGGAGAAAATGGTGGTACTTATCTTAAGCACCAGAGAGCAGCACCATCTAAGAGTCGTGATCGAAAACTCTTCCCTTGAACCCCCAAACTTGTTCTAGATGAAACACTGCATTCCCTCTCTTTTTTAGGGGCTACAGATTACTTAATTCTCCTTTGGATAGCTTTACTGGCTGACACATGTAAAGAGACTTTGACAGTTTTCCTGCGTTTTACCACTTTGACATATCCCCAAAAAATTTACTATTGGAGGAGTGTCATTATGCAGCCCCAGTTTCCTCACCAAAGCACGTGATTAGTGAAGACCTAGCGTTATCAGGAAAAGGGAAAGGGAAAGGATTATCAATGGTAAGACCAGCTCCTTACCCCGGATAGATGTGTTAGTGGTATCTGGCTCTTAATTATTTTCTGTTTAGGATCTAGAAATGCTAATAATGTCAAAGTGACTTGTAGACATTGCTGTTCTCCTTGTTCAGCAGAACCCTCCAGCCCTTTTTGAGCAGAGCATAGGAGTGCAAAAGTAAGTCTAAAAAACTTGCAATTACTCCCAAGAAAAAATTACAATGCAAAAAGCATTGGATGGTACAAGTGACATTCCAGTAAACGAGGTGAACTTGTATCATCACCCTGCTTTGCCTCAGGGATATTCCTGCCACAGGGATATCAGCCAGTTGCAAGAAAAGCCGAGGAGAAGGAAGCTTGGGCCAGCTCATGAGGTGTTCCAGGTCCAAGCCTCAGGCAATCAGAAGTTGCGGTCAAAGGAAACTCCTGCTAAGTAATGAAATTGTTCCACTTTTTTTTTTTTTTTTTTAGGTTATTCCTGGGAATGTGTAAAATAATGCTGAGAGGACAATAAATACATGCATTTACCTCTCTTTATTTACATGCATACCTCTCTTCTGTCTCTGGACTACAACTATCTTAAAAATTGAAGTTAACTTAAATATCTGTAGTACCTGAATATACTTTCAGTACCCTCAGTTGATCCATGCCTATGCAGTACCTATGTACTACAGGGCTCTAGACACTTAATAAAACCCAGCCCCAATTCTGAGCCGTCCAAGGTATGCTGTCAGTAGTACTTAGAAATGGGCCTGCCAAAATCATCAGATTATCTGGTCTACAAATAAAACAAGCAAATATACAAAAATGCTTAGCTGAAGTTGCCTCAAGCACTTTTACCTCACATAACCAGCACTTTTGGAATGATCCCACCGACCTTGGCAGCCTATTTGAACATGGCTGAACAGTTCTTAAGCAATTTTTCCAATGAATTAGGCACAAACAGGCATGTGTCATCAGGCACACGTGCAGACACTTCTACCTCCTTTTTCTCCTTAAAAATTAATAATTTCTCACAACTACCAGGCAAAGAAAAGCCCTAATACACTGCTGGCTAGTGTTTGGTAGGTTTTAAACCTACTTGGCAAAAATTCTAGATGCTCTGTAAGCACCACAGAGCTCCATTATGACCTGAGATCAGCTATCAAATGCATTTGGCTTCTCTGACACTCCTCCTCTCTACAGAATTAACATAAACAAAAGGCATTTGCATGATGGTCATGCAAATTGACCATTCATAGTACAGTTATCAAAGTTGGAAAACATAAAAAATGAAAAGTACAGATATTACATATTAAACTCAGTCATTGACTGCTTGCAGATGAAAAAATGAAATCAGGGAATAATGGTAAATATAATATAAGAGGATTACCTGTTAACTGCTTTTAATATGCTTTAGAAAAGTATACATAATCCATCCCATAGTTACAACTTCACAGAAGTCTTCTTTTATCGCCAGATGATTCTACAGTTCTTTCTCCTTCCACTAGGCTACCAAATATCTTTACCTCAGAGCTATTGGTGTTTTTCCCTAGTTGGGAAATCAGTGTTGCATTGATATTGCCTCACTGATTCTTTTCTTTCTCGTTTCATGTACTACATACCTCTGCTGACTTTCTTTCCTCTCCTTGCACTTCCATTTCTTAGTCTTCCCAGTGGCTCATATGAAAATAAATAATAAAATAAAATAAAATAAAATAAAATAAAATAAAATAAAATAAAATAAATAAAGGTGTTTTGAAAGCTTGAGAGGAGGCAAAGGGAAAATGAAGCATCTTTTGTTATAAGAAAGCACCTCAACCATGACTGAACTGCAGCTTTCAGTATGCATCTTTTTTGCATACTATATTCAGACTGACACCAAACATAGACATCTACCACCATGAGATTCTCCATTCATCTTGTTCCTTCACACTTTTCCACACAGATAACATGATCCAAGCGCCTTGCTTTAACCTTGTGGTTTGTTGAAATAGCTTTGGACTGACATGGAACACTCATCCCAAATCATACAAAATATAATACAAGCCTTAGCTCTATGTTTTCATCTACAGATACCAGGAGACAGCAGTACAAAGATCAATGCCATTGTCCCAGTTTACAAAGAGGAAAATCGAGGAACAGAAACTGGTTAACCCAGTAAACCAGTAGCAGAGCCACAAAGTGAGTCCTTTTCTTCTGAACCATGACCTGTCTCCTGGTCATTAAGCGTATTGCCATGCAAACCAAGCAAGCAACCTGAGCCTCCAATCAATTACTACAGCTTCAGCTGAAACTACATATATGCAGAGATTATGAAACTGGATTCATAATATATAATTAAAGATGGTCTTTTCTTATAAAATTTATGATTGATAGCTTATATAACACAGTTCTCTTGGAGCTTAGAAATCATCCAACAAAATTTAGGAGCAATAATACATCAACATTGCTTTTAAAGACTGGCTAAACACATAGAGGATTTTATGTTACCATTAAAATAGAACTATGCTATTTTTCTTAGTAGTTAAGTCAACAAAAACAATTCCACACTTTCCTTCAAATATTTATTTGCAAACACTTTATCTTGTAATAGTGGGGCAGTAAGCTAGTAAAATTTTCTATTCCAAACTCTGCTATTCGTTAGCACAAGTAAGTATAGACAATTAACTACTGTGGAGCTTTTATTTAGAATTAAGAGAGTTGGGAAACGTGAGAGCAGTTGAAAGAACAATTTCACAGGAAAAAAAAACAAAGCTATTTGATGTTCATTTCAATCAGGTTTGATGTTTGTTTGTTTTCTCAGTTGCAATGAGTGCCTTGCTATGATCACGTGAAAAGTTATTAGAGCAAAGAAGAAAGCTTTATAGGGTTTTTTTTGTTCCAAAAAAAGTTAGGAAAATTAAATAAAAACAAATGGAGCATAAAATATGTAAAGTAGTACACATTGCAAATTAATAGCTTGTTTTTAAAAAGGAAATTTAATAAAGCTATGCCGTTAGCTATTTGAAAACTGGGAAAATGATACTTAAACTATGATGGGAATGTTGGCAGCTTTTCTTACCTGAGCTATAGCGCAAATAACTAGTTATTATACTTGCTTTATTTGCAATCAGGATGAACTAGAGGACAATATTATTCAAATATGTAACTCAAAATATTGTTGCCTTTCCAAAACATCACAAGGTATAAATTAAATGGCTTTACTCTGCAGGATTTTAAAAGCAAAATATGATCTCATGTTCATTTTGTCTCTAATTCCATCACAGAAACCTTACCTACTACAGTTCATCCACAGCAAACTCTGACACAATTCTGAATCCCCAAATTACTTTTTGTCATTATAATATGTTGATATTCAGTATCAAAATGATACTGAAAATAAGAAAGTTCCTCTCCACAATATTTTATCTTGATTAAAAAGACTGTAAATTTCATCTATTGTCACAATATCAAAGTATTAATAATAGTGCAAATGCTTGATTTTCAGGTGTCTGCACTGAAAAGCTGTATTTGATGTGACAGTTACCATGGCGACTTCTCAGTTTTCAGTGCACACTAGTTGTATAAAAACTGTTGATGCATGAGACCTTACTCTGTCAGCCTTACAATGTATATTAATATATAATTGTTCTTTTACTTTCATGGTGGGATCTTTTAAGAGCGCTGTAGAAAGGATGTAGAGAACCAAAGAGGAGGAAGAATAAAATTTCTTTGTATTGTAGTTTTTATGCATTGCATTTCTTTAGATTCTTTGATGTTAAAGCAAACTTTTGGGTTGAAATAGATTTTTTTTTTCTCCTTATCCCTCACAGACTTTTTACTCAGGCAGACTTTTGCTTTGGACTTTTCAATTTGAGTATACTTATAATTCAAACATTTGCAGAAAAAAAATGACTTCTACAAACACATAGAATCATGGAATTATATCCATTTGACTTGTCCTGCATATAGCATACCGTTTACAATACTTTTACATCTCAAAAAAATGTGCAATACAAAAAACAAAACAAAAAAGCAAAATTAATGAAACAGAGACCTGAAGTGCATGTCTTCACTGTGCAGCAAGTTGACACAAGCCTATATGAGAACTGCCATATCCTCTGCCTGTGCAAAGAGTTTCTCTATATCTTGCCTCACCTAGAAGAATCTGGCATATCCTTCTCGTTGATATGCCTCTGCTGCTTTGCTACAAAGCCTTTTTTTTTTCTTTTTTTCTTCTCTTTTTTGAGGATGAGGAGGGAGGAAAGGGAAAATTTATACTTATCTGCTCTTAACCAGATGTAGGCTGGGAACACACCCACATCAGAGAGCTCTGAATTAGTTTAGTCATAGCTATTGAGGTCACATCCCTTCCAGCTTTTCTGCACTAACTGCCTGGAGCCAACTCTCTCCATGGTTATGTGGTCTACCTCAGGTATAGTTCACACTAGCTGCATGTTCCTGCAGTGTAGCGAGGGAGTGGCAGAATGAGGGAAATGCTGGTGAAGGTCTGGACAGCAGCTGGACAGCCCCAAGCTACTTTCTGGAGAAGTGGCAGTCTCAGGTACAACTATTGCCCCAAGGAAAAGATGTCTGTCTACTGTCCCCAAATGCCTCTTTCCCAAAGGCTACATTGTGGAGGAGTTTAACAGGTTTCAAACTGTGTGGTGATGAGGGGAAGGCATAGAATATGTTTTTTGAAAGAAAAGTATTTTAGATCTTTTAGTTCTTATTGCTGCCCCTCCGGAGCTCCAAACTTCCTGGCATGCTAGGAAGTTAGATATATTGGCATTTCAAGATACATTTCACGATCTTCATATTATGGTTTCATTTTACAGTTTTATGACCAAGAGTTCCAAATCTTTCTTTACTGCACAAAATATTGCTCAATTTCTTAACTTTATATATAAATGTTTAGAAAGGAAATCTGTGCCAGGTATGGGTTCTTGCCTATTAAGGACTTTAATCTTTCTGCCAGTAGTCATGACACCATTTTTTCTTTATAGAGGCAAAAGAAACCTTTCATGATGACTTCAGATGTAGAGAAAAAACAGCCCCTACTTCAGGCAAAGGAGGATGAGATTTACAGCAGTTAACCTGTGCTTTAGCAAAAGCTTTACTCAAAGCTTATACAAACTGCCATCAGAAATATTCTGACACAGCAGGAGTTATCCTAATGCATTCCCTGCACCTGTGTGCCCACAGTGTAGAAGATAGAATTATCAGGCCAGACTCCTACGGATAATATGGAATTCCCTTTTCAGGGCCACCAAAGGTTCTTCTTCAGGCCTGAGCAAAGTGAATTATGTAGAAATCAGTGTCCTCTTCCTTTATTTTTCTCCCCTTTGCCCAAAAATATCCAGACCAGATGTTCTTCCAGATTATCTCTTTAGAAGTTATGTTAAAATCCTACTCTCTCTCAAGTAGCTTTCTTTAGTGATTAATGTTTTTTACTATTAATGATTCCTCACAGTTACAAGGGCCAAGTCAGTTTTCTTATGAACAATCACCAAGAACACCTCTAGTGAACAAACAGTAAAGAGAAAGCTGTATGGATTTGTTTTACAAAATTACACGGGGGATTTACCTACAGAGATTCTCCCAGCAGCACTTACAAGGCACTGTGTTTAGAGCCTCTTGTAGCAAAGGAATTTGAAACTTCCGTGTGACACTTGAGTCTGAGCTTCCTCACTCCCGGGCGGACTGGCTGCCAGTTAGCCAAATCAGCCTTCCCACCACCGTATGCCAGTGAGCTACGTTTAGACCAACCAGGCAAGAGCCTCCAAGAGGCTTTGAGAACAGCCGTTAGTGCTTTGGAACATAGAGGCTGCTTTAGATCCCTTCTTTTCATTTACACCGTTCTGTTCTATGGAAAAAATATTCTTTCATTTATCTGTCAGTCCTGGACTGGCTACAGCTATAAAATGCAAAGGCCCACAAGTCATAGATTTAGAGGCATCATGCACACACAAGTCATCTTGAGGGCAAGGTTATGATTAAAAGAAACGTTTGATGCTTCCTCGCAGAAAATACTCTAACTTCCACTCTTAATAATAATTGTTTATTATTGTGAATAAAAACTTGCTACCATGAGAAATGAGCAAGCCAATTCAGAAACCATTTCTGTTCAAGGAAAACACATATTTTTTTTTCCATTTTTCTGAAAGCAAAAAATAACAGGCAATAAAACAGTGCAAGGAGAATAGTTACCATCCAGTGCACCCACATCTGAATGCTTAGGCTTGAAACTAGGAAAGAAGGGTGCAACAAAAAGGTGTACCAGTAGCTGCTAAGACTTATATGCAGGCATGCTGCAGAACAGGCCTGCTTAGGAGGTCATATGAATAAATCAGTTACCTGCTGGAAGTTTTACGCTTTCTGCTTTTGAGTTACCCAGAGTAAATGTGACAGTGACTGTCTTGGGACACAAATAAAACTGTGATGTTTTTGCAATTGCAAAGTTTGGTGTATTGTTCCCCTACATTAATAAACTGTACTTAAAAACATAGTGCAGTTTTATACAAAGTTCTCTGGCCACAGCTATGCCCTTTAGTGACATTCAAGTATAGCCTTAGCTTAGAATATGGTAGCAATCATTTTATCCAAAGTGAACCATGTCAGGTTACTGAAAAAATCCTTTAAAGTGTCAGATTGGGCAAGTTTCCAAAGAAAAATAAAAAGCTAAATGCTTAAAAGATTGCCCATCTAATATTCTGCAAAGTTATTACACTGGTTGTTTAATGAATAAAAATGAAGCAAAACACTTCAGAAGGTTCTCTTAAGTGAATATACTGCAGTTTTTTTCAACATCCAGAATCCTATTCACTGATCAAGCTCACTGATATTCTTTTCTCATGGACAAGTGGTCTGCAAAGTATTGACCTAGTCAGCAGAAGAAATGTGTAACTGGACATAATAATGTGTTAACCAGCACAAGAAAATGCCCAAATTGTTCTTGCAGTCAGTGAAGATGCAGTTAGCAAAGTTTTTCTCCTCAGAGAGCAGATATCCTCCCATTGGCATGAGTAACAGTCATCATTCTCTTTTCCCCTCTCCTCTCGTTTTATAAACAGCTTTGATTTTTTAACTAAAACCTAGCAAAGACAGGACTCGTGCTGGAGTTGTATTAGCCCAGCATTCGGCTCTGCAAAGAGAATTTGGATGTCTTCAGACTTGACTATGCAGCCTGTCAAGTCATATATTATCTCCTAGATTATTTCTCCTTCCCAGCAAGGTCTGCTAGCTCTTCATACCTGGAAACCAACTTTCTCTTAACCTAGTTAGAATACTGATTACTTAAGATCTCTATTAGCCACTGGATCATATATTCTGTCTCTGATGAGAAAAAAAAGGCGTGTGATATCTTTTTGCTGAGACTTATGAGAAGTAAATGCTTAACACCTTTTTATGCAGCTAGGTCTGTACGAAGCAAACACTAAGTTGTTGACTCTCTAAAATAGGATACAGAAAATTTACATTCCAGTTGCAATCTCAGTGGTAATACTTATGGCTACCTACAATAACATTACAGGTTTTCTCCTTCTTTTAAAGGCTTGTGACATTCACATGATGCAAAATTCTCCTACAAGCTTTACAATCTTTCAGCTATGCCCTGCCACAAAAGAAAACACAGTCGTATGTTCTGAGAACTTGGAATGCGCTGTGATTGTTTCATATTTTGGCAGGTTTGAAAGTTCAAATATATAACTGAACATTTTAAGAAAGATGTCTGCCACTTCCCTGCGGCATCCTGTAACTTGAATGTCATTGGAGCAACACAAAGGTTGTATGGCAGCCGTTTCTTAGTAGAAGGGATGCAAAAATTTCACATTATTTCTAAAAGGATATATTCAAGAATTTTGCCTTCAAATTTGAACTCATAAGATGTGAGAATATGCTCTATATTCTTCCTGTAAAACAGTAGCTATGCTCTGCACAAAGAGAATTAAATGGGAAATTAAATCAAACCTTAAGTCAGAAGCACTACAATAATGATCTTGTATTTTCCCCTTATTTCCTTGCTTTTCTCAACTTTTTCCTGAAGTTCTCAAAGGAAGCAAATAAAAAACACATTGTAGTAAATCTTTGTGGACCTTCAGTTAGCTAGTCTTCTCAGTGTATTCATGCCATGCATGTACTGTACTATTCCTGTTTTTGCATTAGTCCAAATACACTTTCATAAACCATACACAGAATTTTATGACACCGTCACACCTGGACAGTAAAAAGGTCATGGACTGAGTTGACCTCAAGACTGAACTATCTTGCCTCTTTGTTCCTTCAAGTCAGAAACAAAATGTATTAGAGAGACGGTTCATCAGTCTTCCTGTCTCTGTTGTACTGAAAAGAGATATTTCTTCTCTAGGATTACCTGCATAACCAATTGTATAATCAGATCCATTACAAATCAGATATATTTACATGCTCTCTCCTCGTGATGACATGCACACATGCAATTCTTCCTTTCAGAAGCAGTTTTATTTGTTTTGCTCACAGTATTTGCAGAGCAGAGGATAGCTCACGAAGAAGTAGAAAAGCTAGTAAATTTTGGATGAGCTCTTAAAATGAGAGCCATTTTTACTATAAACTCAAGTTCAAGTGTCTTCTGATGGCAAGCCAGCTTCTCTTTTTTTTTTTTTTATTTGTTGGTTTTAATAGTAAAATAAATTAAATACAACAAAGTCTAGTACAGAAAAGGGACTCTTATTAAAACAAAATGGAACTTCATCTGTTTCTGACTGTTTGAGCCTGAGGGTTCTCCCAGGTGCTAGTAATATATTGGCAGCCAAAGTCAGGCAAAAGTTCAAGGAAACACTTCTGCACTTTTAAAAATCTGACAAACAAAACTTCCAGTTACTATTTTGAATAAATGATTTATAGCCATCTTTCTTAGGAACAGTTATCTGTCAAGGATATTTTGCTGAGAGCCCACCTCTTGAAAAATCTGTAATTAAATCTGTTAATCTGTTAATCTGTACCCAGGTTGTGAACTGTTAGTGAAATATAGCTCTCCTTTCCATTTACAGCTGAGAAATTTTTTGCATGATCTTAATCACAAAGCAAAAGTCACTCAGCCTTGGGAAAAGACTCAACTTGTGGGCTGTAATGCATTCATGATTCACTTTTTATTTCTTTTAGATTTTGGTGCTGTGATTCCTATTACACTGTAGTCCAGCAAGAATTTTGGCTGAGCTAACACTAACCAGCCTTCACCAGTAGCCATAGTTTGGGCTATGATGTTTGTTTTGTTTTGGTATACTCAGAATTTTCTCCTCTCTCTAAGATGAAAAAAAATATTTTCCATTGAATAAAAACCTCTATATAGAACATCTTGTTGCAAATTATAAAGCTCTTAAAAAAAAAAAAAAAAAAAGAAAAGAAATGGCATAATGCTGTGCGCATGATCTAGTATATTATAATCTCCACAAGACACCCTAAACTAGCAGAACTGAAAATTATGCATCAACTAAAGTAAAAATCTTTGGAAATATAGTTGGTTTACTGATACATCTTGCTTCTGCTTTCAAATGACAAATTTCGTGATTTAACCTAGCTGATTTTCTGACAGATTTTCACTACAACTGTTATCTTATTAAAAAGAGTAATTAAAAAAAAATCAAAATACATGTGAAGTTTTTTATCACGCAGAGATCATGTTGTAATCTAAATGCTGAGTGTCTAATAAATAAAGTCTTGATCGGATTAAGTTTTAAGGAGGAATAAAATCTCTATACAGTTCCTGTAAAGTGTCAGAAGTTCACTGGAGATTTTAGTTTTGTGTTGGGCTTTTATTTCCTTTTTAAATATGATTAGCAGTGACCTCAGTCCAAATTTAGTACATCTGACATTATTGTACCAAATCTTGAGAAGTGGTTCCTTATATGCCAGTATAGCTAATTTGCATGACATTAACATTCAGCTTCTATGAAGTGGAAGACTTACCATTATAAAAATAGAAGGGAGAGGGGCAATATACAAAATATAACAGATTAGAAAGGGAGAAAATCTAGACATAAGTGGAAAACTACTGCAGTATATTTCACCCTGATTACATGTAGACCAGAATTCAAGTATGATGATCTGATTTGAAACATTTTTTCTATTTTTTTTCTCTGAAAATTAAATGCTTCAATTAGCAGACAATAAGAGATACAATAATAAATGTGATGAAGAATAAAACGCAGGTGCTCTTTCACATTTGGGTATTACTGGGTTGATACTCTGTCTGCAATTTTTCTCCATTCTTCTATCTAGCAAAAGACATTTTCCTAGGAAAAAAAACACACAATGTAGAATATATCCCAGAAGGGATGGATTGTACTGTGATAAAGTTCTAGGGAGACCTTGCTAACTATTACCATATTAATCACTGAGTATAGTGTATAGACTCCATGAAGACAATCAATTAAATGAAGAAAAGACTTTCCTTACAAATTGCAGATATATCCATAGGCAAAATAAATGATTCAACTAAAACATGCTTCCAAATTCTTGGGGTTATTCCCAGTTTATCTGACAACTATTTAGTTTCTTCTTCATAAGAGTAATTCTCTCAGTTCAGATAAAGTATTGAAATACATTTTCAGATCTGGAAATGTAGATATTTAATTTTCTCTAGCTGACCAGAGTTGGAAAATGTTATTTTAGCAATAACGAACTCCTAGTTCTTATTTACGTATGGCTGATGAGCACCACTCTGGCAGCATGAAAAGGTGTTAAAGGCATATAGGCTCTTTAGAACTCTGGTGTCTTGATAAAAGTTAACTTTCTAATGGAAACTAGTTAACTTGCGATTTTATTCCTTTTTTTACTTTCCAGAAAAAAATGGGGAAAATTGGGATTCCTTTTTTTAATTAAGTAAATTACCTTCTAGTCACCTGTATGAGAAGTAGAACAATTGTTCAGTTAATCCCGAATACAACTTCCTCTTCCTTATTTTCAGAAAGTTTTGTTAACAGAGAGGGTTTGCCCAAGTAAACACAGACACATTAGACTGCCTTCTCACCACTACACTGAATGAGCAAATCGAACAATCTATTAAACAAACAAACAAACAAAAAAAGTATTCTAATGCTCTGAATTCCTTCAGGAAATAGTTCAAGATTCAGATTCTTACTCATGAGCTGAGCCAGCTTTCTTCGACTTGACTTCTCCAACAGCCCAATCGATGGATAAAGGAACCCTTCCTTTCTTGAAAACCCGGAAGAAGTTATCTCTACTTATGCAGGGCGGTTGAATGCCACTCTTAATATACTCTGAAGACTTATTCTTGAGATCCAAGACTTGATTATGTCTACAGGAAGAAGTTGAACCTATCAAAGCTCCAGTATTTATTTTAAAGATAATTTTTCTAGTTCTTATTAAAAACTGCCATAAATGTCCTTTCCTGCCATGTGCTAGCCATGTAACACAGATATGAAAACCTCTGTCTTGTGGGAAGGAAGAGCACGGCATAGTGAATGGTGCTTCTTTGTGCGACATCACAGATAAGACCTCAGAAGCTTCTTGGGAAAAATCAATTTAGAATTCAATCAAACAAAGAAAACTGTAGGGTATTTTAAAAGTTTAAAAGTTTCTCTACTAATAAAACTCGCATTCAGTCATCCTCCGGTATTTTTTCTTACAAACTAAGAAAAAAAGAAATTTTGAAATAGGGGGATATAAATATATTTATGGAAATATTTCTGAAAAATATGGAGAATTTTTGAAATTACTTACTTAATTTGGTCACTGTTTCTACTATACCAAGCTATTCAAACTGCTGAACCTTCAACCAATGGATACAGAACGTTTGGCTCTAGGAATACGAACATTATCTGCGAAGTATTAAAGACATGGCAAAAAAAAAAAAAAGTAAATAAAAATAAATACCTAAAAATAATAAAATAAAGAAAAATAAAGAGGAATAATCATGAAATAAATTTTAAAGTTTCAAAAACAATCTTAAAAAAATATTTTCTACAAGGAAAGGAAAGCTAAGACTATTTTTATGAAATCAGTTGAACAACTCATTTCCCTTCTCTCTTCCCAGGTGAAAGGAGATGAGATTTGAAATTAAAGTTATTTAAAATGAATGTCATGTTTCGGTTAAAAACAGGCAGTCTCTGCCAAATCATGATGAAAGTGCAAATGTGAAGGAAGGAGGGTAGAGTTTGTGCTTTTTTTTTCTCTCTCTCTTTTTAATAATGAAAAATTGCTTTTTAGCAGTATAACCAGATAAGAGGATATTTCCTTTGTACAATGTAGTTCATTCCAAAACAAATTAGTCGGTTTGGGGTTTGAGTCTGCTGTAAATGCTGTTTCTTCAAAAAAGCTGAAACTAATCGACTGGGTTGTAGCTGCCTATTTGTCCTGGCTCCTGCATCCTGTGTTTAAAAAGAACTGGTGTTCCTTTCAGAGGGGAGATTGCCCTGCTCCAAGGGTCCTAAGCACATCCAGCTGGACAAGGTGTTTGGAGTACCTAATGCACAAGCTGAGGAGCATAAGAGGTGATGGAAAGAAGATGGCTTTCCAGCAGATCTAGGGAACTATCTGGAGTTTTCCAAAGCAAGGGACCAGCAGTTGGCTACTGGGCTTCACTTGCAGTATAGAAACACAGATAGCAGGACTTCTTTTCCACCTGGCAACTGAGCTCATGTCTTCATAAATACACACACACACATATATATATACACGTAAGATACATAAGCATACATATATATTTATATATAAACATACACAGATATAATCATATAATAAAATTTAAGCTTTATATATTAAAATTAATATTTAACAATAAAATATAGATTCACTAGTCACCCTATTTACCTTATACCCAGTTCAAGATTGGTTTTAGTATTGAGAATTTGAAACAGATGAACTAAAAACTTTAATAGAGAAGAATACTTCCTGATAAGTTTAAGAAATTGCTCAGGCTGTAGTTTGGAGATTACTGAAATGGATGCCATGAAGCAAGTCAGACCAACTTAAAATAGAATTAAGAGTTTTGACTATTGAATTTGCATTAAATATATTTGTTGATCCCAGTTATAAAACATTTCAGGGAGTAACTATGTTTTGACAAGAATCAGTATTCGCAATTGAGTTTTACCGGGATTACAATTTTTGAAATATTCCTGTGGTTAAAGAAGAAAGATAGTACCCCACATCTTTCCAACAGAACCCTTTAGATAAGATTTAGGTCTTTGGCAGTTGGGATTTTTCTGGCTAGTAAATTATAAGCAGCTGAGTTTAGTGCTTATTACTGATGGAGTAGTTGTTCTCTATTTAAGCAGATCTATTATGGATTCCTTTTTTTGCTGTGAAAATATTTTCTGTGCAAGTCTGACAGTTAACTGCCTATGGAGGACAGAATCTCATAGTACTATAGTTGTTTTTTTTTTTACCACTTTTTATTCCAAAATGTTTGAACTCAGAACTGCCAGATGGACTTTCCATTTTCTGGAAAGGATAATGGTAAACTCTTTAATCCTTTAGGCTTTCTTGACCTATCACCTATTAAGAAGAGAGTGACATTTTGATAAGAGCAATCTGCACTTTTTTATTGACCACTTATGTATCTCAATATTTGTTTTATGTTGGTTACTCATCCCAACACTAGATTACTAGTATAGACTTGAAGCACCCAGTCTAACAGCAAGCAGATTCATTATTTCCAAGCAGAACAGCCCTATGCTTGTTAGATCATTTTGCACTAGCATTTACTACTAGAGAAGATAAGGCACAGGATGAAATAGTTAATTCTAACAGACCAGAAAAAAATAGAGAGTAATATTCCCTATTTAGAGAGTAATGACCCCATATTTGTTAATCCATATTTAGAGAGTTCAGTAATCTAAACAGATTCAGTAGTTCTGATTAGCTACTCTCAATGTCATCCAGAATGGAAATAAATACAGATGACCAACAATCAGTACTTCTAAAAATTCCGTATTGGCTTTTTCTCTTCTTTAAAGACAGTCCTTGAGGCTTGTCTTTTTAGGCACATCTTTTTCAACAGCAATGTATAATTATCCATAATATTGTAGTATCTCAGCATACATGTAAATGTTTTCCTACAATAGAAATAGCTCAGGGGAGAAGCAGCAATGAATGAACCACATATTTGCTGTATGTAACGTTATCTCATGTTAGCACATTCCTTTAAGATCTTAGAGGTGTGGGTTTGAATAGCTTTGAAGAGGAATGGTATGAAGTCTGTTCATCACAGTGTAGGTGACCATTCCTATACAGAAAAGAAAGCAGTGTCACTAGTCCCTCTCTCTCTCGAGAGAGAGAGTAGATCTGAACTTTGCAGATTCACTATGCACTATGCCAAAGAGAGGAATCAAGAGGAATTTGTGTAGGACGTCGATTGTTATGAATCTTGCTGTATGCACTTTCTGCGCCTTGACCCATCTTTCTGGTGCTAACAGGCAGGAGATGCCTGAGTTGTATATGAACAAGACAGCCTAAACTATTAGACATTCAGGTTAGTCCTGCCTTCATAATGCTAGAGTCAAGAAATAGGTGATGAAGATCACTATGATCTTCACAACAATTGACCATTATACTTTCTGCTCGTCTGCAAATCCTGAAAGCCAGATGAAGAACAATGTATGATTGATAATTACATCTGTTCTTGCTCTTCCATTTGCTTGTTCAGCAGAAAGTGTCTTGGCTCTCTGTGAAAACAGGGATAGCTTACTTTTTACATGCAGCCACACATGTTTTCAAAGGTATCATTTCTCCTACTGGAAGGATATAACTTTCTGATGAAGTCACTAACATGCAACTTGAAACATGATACCATATGGAATCTGTTTTTCAGATTTCACACACTTGTCAAAGAATGACTTGTGACTTTCTATTAACTCTTGTTTTCAGACTTAAAATGTTTTTAAAACACTCTTAAAGTACTTTTTCTTCTGTATTGTACAGTGACTTCACTACACTTAAGTGACTTAAAATATCTCTATACTACTTTGTCTGACTCACTAGAAACATATCATGGTGTTGTTTGGTCAAATATGTTCTCATTCTACTTTGCAGTATAACACTGCAGGCTGATAGGCATTTATCACTTCAAAAGAATCTTTTGTAAATCAAACTGAACACTAACATTAGCCACCTAATTTATCAACATGTACAATAAAAGATTTCAGTTTATCAAATACTAAGAGCAAAGAAGTTTTCCTATAGGTCTTTTCATAGTCCTATTAAATGAAAAGAGGCTTCTTTTGCTTTGATTATCATATATAAAAAAATAAATAGAAGTGTCTGCTTATACTTTTCTTAGTAGTTTCTGTAACAATCCTGTAGTGATGAAAACTGCTATCATCTGTAAACACATATAAGTGACATCATTTTATGAACTCTGAAGCTCTGCTTCAAAGCATAACTAAATGTCTAGGAATATTTCCCACTTGCACAAGTAGGGCCATAAGTCGTGATTGGAGGAACATTTGGAGTACATTTATTATTATTAACAAAAATTGCAAAAGTCTACAAATAGATCCAAAACAAAGTTTAAAATAATTAGGCACTTAAAGCAGGGTTTATGGAAAAGATATCTATGTCTTCATTTGAAGAAGAGTCTGCTACCCAAAAACTCACATGCTATTTGACCTACCAATGTATTGTAATGGATGATCTTTATTTAGCTAGCTATGTGCATGTACAATGCCATTTAAAAGCCTTCTCTGCATCCTGATATGGGGATTTCATCAGACAGGTTATACAGTTGTTGCAGGCTTTTCCCCATGCCTAGTCTAAAAATCCATGTTCTATTTGACATGTGGTTGATTCAGCTCCTAACTCATTCTACGTGCTGAACAACAAAAAAAGAGCTAAAAAAGTCTGCTTCATGTAGAGATCTGAATTCCACAGGCCACAGCCTAAAATGTAAGCACATAATCCTTAGTGCTTTGAGCATTAATGAATTAGGCCATAAACAACTTGCTCAAGTTCATACAAGAAGTCCATGACACTGATTGAAATTGTCTCTTAATGCTTTGTCTGGGGCTTTACTAGACACAGAATTTATTAAAATCTACAACACCAAAGATTTTACTTATAGTGATACATCTATTCTCAACAGTGCTTATCTCATTAGTTTTATATATGCAAGGAAGGCTGCAAGTATTTTTGAAGAAGTATATCACTAGCACATATGACCTTGAAGTATGACTTCCTGAGGAGAAAAGAATATCCCTTGAAGTGTCCAGGAAACCTGATGAGAATGACAGTTGTTGTAGAGTTTATGACGAGAATTCCTCATTTCTAAACCAGGAATGTAACCACCAAACTTGTTTCAGATTTTTCCTGCCCTCAATACTCCCCAGATTTCTCTGCCCTGGATCTTCAAGCTTACTACTGTTAGGCTGCAAAATTCTTTCTTTTTCCGAAGTTTCTGCTTTTGAGTAATGATGTAAGACTAAGTTGCTGGCTAGATTTTCTGCTAGTCAAAATAAATGAAAATGAGTGACTTTCTATCCAAAATATTTCATGCTGCATGAAGTAGTGGTGTGAGAAAATTCTGCTTTTCAATCTAGCAAATGCCAAAAATCAATGGCTTCCTCTGAAGATGCAACAAAAGAGAACTAGAGAAAACAAAGAGGAATATTAGATAAATATTATGAATCATGCCTAAATATATACACTTTGGAGATGTGGCAGAAGCATATGTGAATATAAGCCAAATGAACAGCTTTTGCCTGAACTGCTCTAGAAACAAAATTGACTTGTCTCTATCTTCTCTATGGGAATGCTCACACGGTTGAGAGGAAATCTGGATTTGGGTTCTGCTTTTGTCAGCAGAATTTCCTAAGAGAGTGTTCTGAATATCAAGTTCAAAGGTTTTCAGCATTGGATGGGTGAGATTTTTTCACCTCTTTTAAAGTTCCTTCACTTTCTATATCATTCTAAAATAGTTACTGAAATAAATAGAGAAAGGCTTTCCAGTTCAGTATCTGAACACTTGTGAGTTCCAGTTGTTGCTCCATCAAATACTTAATACTGAAGCTGAAGCATCTCCCTCCTTATCTGGATGCTTTAAACATTACATCTAACAGTGTATCTCATCTCTCATCCTTCTTTTAACTCCCTCTCATACACACTCATTTGTGCCATGTTCACTTGTGCCCTGTAAGATGACAGATTTCCAGGAGGAAACCTATGAAAGCAGTGAATTTTCTGTGCTCTTTCTGTTAAGGTACTGCCTTGGGATGTAAGTATTTCAGTCTCAAGAAGAAGGAGGTTTGGGGGACTTTGTTCAAAATGCCACCTGTCATTTAGACTCATCAGAAATGTCTGATTCATACACAGCATCAGAAGTACAGGCCTCCCTTGAAAATCCCCATTTTCTGGTACTGCATACTTAGGTACCATAGTGAATATGGCTCTAGATAATTATTTTCTCATGCATCTGTAACTGGAATTCTTAAGTAATGTCTATAATAAAATAAGCGATGATCATTTTACCTGGCAAATTACAGTTATTTTACATTTTATCTTCCTTTTTTTTTTTTTTTTTTTTGCCTTGAAAAAGAAAAACGTATGCTTTTATTTATTTATTTATTATTGTTATCCAGGTACTCTGATGGGCATATTTCTTGCTAACCTAAAGAAATAAGTGTTATTGCACAGTATGTCAGAGAAGTAAAAGATAAGAAAAATGTTAAGTAGTTGCTTCAACTATTTTTCTTCCCACTTGCCATCCTCTTTCACCAAAATAAACGATAAAAACATCTTCATAAATCTTCAGGCTACATAAGTGTTTGGCACAGTAAAATAGTTTGAGTTGTTTGATAAAATACTGTTTGGGTTTAGAAGCCATGTCATTATTCTTACCAAGGAATTACTCTCTGTATTACTACTCATGCATATATGTCCAAAAACATCATTTATCTTTAGCTTGCAATAAGAAAATAAACCTTCTGTTTACCTTTGTTCACCACTAATTAGATATAATACTTTCCTCAGCATTTTGAGAATCATAATTATATAAAATTAAGGAAATTGAGAGAATGTTCACAAGGAAAATAAACACAGAATTTAGTGAGAATTTTCTTTGTGTCAGGTAAATAAATTCCATTCAGCTACACACCCAAACTAAATTCTCTCAAAATCAATAGAAAGGCTGCCATTGGCTTCAGTGGCTTCTGGATCAAACTCAGCCAATTCCCTTAAAGTCCATTCAGAATCTGAGCTAGATCATGATGTAACTGAATTAACTAGCATCAAGTTATGAGAAACTACTCTCCATTACTACAAATCACTTGTAAATTGGCCAAGCTTTACTAATATTAATGGAGTCAGTAGTGTTATATGAGAGTTTCTTTCCATTAAATAGTTGTAATTATGACCTTAGAACTTAGTTTTGGCTTTCAGATTCCCATTGCCATTTTCTGCAAACAGACATATATAAGCATAGGTGACTCTTCATTATCCTAATTACTACCTGCTTGAGCTGAGCATAACCAAATCCTTCATCATGTTGTTTTTTTTTCCCTGGATTATGCATTCGACTGTGTTGGACCACCACAGGTATCCTATTCCCCACTGGCATTGTCCATCCCAAAAGACATCCGCTGCAAACTTCCAGGCTCCTAGATTCAGTGTTCATATTTAATACACATTAGAAAATTCAAGCAGGGAATTTGACGCTAGGTCTATACTTCTGGCTCAAGCCCAGCTCTCTGTGTTTGGAACTGTATTTGATTTTAGAACACACTTTTCTGGAATGGAATGTCAAGAAAATGCATAATCAAGAGTGCATCATACCTAACGAGCTACAAAAACCTGTTTGTCACCCTCCTCCCACAGCGGAGAAGAGCCTTCCACAGCTGCTAATTCGAAAATTAGAACACCACAAATGGATTATACTTTACTGGAAACAGAGTGTCTTCCCCCCAGTGTTTTAAAGTACTTTTTGAATTGTTTGCTGTCAGCAAAACAAGTGTGCTACCTGCGATCCTATAGACAACAAAGCCCAGCAGCAGGATTGCAGTCAGGTGATGTCACCCAGGTAAAATTGTACTGACAAGCTTTTAATTAAAGTTTTCCCACACATCTTTCTGCTGGTCCCCAGGAGCTATTATTCATTATGTGCCGACTGTCAGCCAATTGTGAGTCGGGAGGGAAGTGTTTTATTTTCAAAGCCCTTGCTGACAGCTAGAGAACACTTTGTTATACAATCTGTTTACTTTTTTCACACACACAATCTTGCTAAAGGGGAAATGGTCATGCAGTAGTGTTTACAGTTTATGGCAATAATTAAATGCATCTGGCAGTGTAGTAGCTGAAAGGTGGTCGGTATGGGTGTGGGTGAAAAGCCATAAAATTCTTCCTATAAACAGCTACTCTCACCTTGCAGAGCCCCTAGCATTTTAAAAAAAAATCTCTTTGGGAAAGGGCAGGTCCGAACAGGTGCACATACTCTGAAACTGATGTATTTGGACCTAGCCATGTGCTATGTGATACTAAGAAATACCGTCCAGGTACCAGGGTAACATTCTCTTTTGATATGTGACTGGAACAGCTTGAAGTAGTTATAAAACAGCTGTTTGTCCTTTGTTTTCTCACATCCCAAAGTACTTACCTCTGCAAGAAGAAATGTACATGGAGAAACAATTTGCCACCAGATGAAAGCAGAAGATGGTGTGGTGTCCTGTTTCAGCAAAGGCTCAGTATTTGATGCTTATTACTTGCATAGAAAGAGTCCTTTTGACATCTTTAATGGCTTACAATAAAATCATTTTTATCAGATTTCCAGTGATGAAAAATATGTATTAAGAGTTTTGAGCAACTTTGTAAATTGTGGTAAAATGTTGCAAGTAATAATCATTGCCTCCCTCACTTTAAATATTTTCTTTTTCTGTTTATTAGGAATGATAGGAAGGTAACAGATGTACTTAGGATGCTATTAAATGACCTAAAACTATTGTAGAAACATTCAGAGGTAGAAAAAAGAATTTATATGGAATGAGATCCGTTGTCTGCCACTCACTGCCAGGCCATCGCTAATTTTGTGGTGATGCAAAAAGCAAAAAAGCAAAAAGCATAGGAAAAAGCACTCTTTTGTTGACTATTCAGATACCATCTTTTACTGATATTACTATAAATTACTATAGAAAGTACTGAAGGGCTACACGGTTCTATTGCTGAAGAAACAAATTCTTGCCCTGCTTGTAAATTAGCCTGTAAGTTGTAAATTTGCCTGCTTGTAGTTGCCTGGAAGCAACTACATTCTTAAGAAATTGTTTTCTTAGACAGAAAAATTGTTAAGGAAATCAAGGAGTAGGCCCATTTATTAGGAACCTTCTGAGGCTATTGAGCATTATAGGGTGGTTCTTCATTGTATGTGGGGATTGGGGGCAGTTGTGATAGACAAAACAGGTTGCATGCCTAAAAAGTCTTTTCTGTTCAGATGCCAAAAAAAACTCTTTACTGATCAGCATATGAACACATCAATACAACTTATACTACTGGAAAGTGAAACATAAAAATTCTAACTGAAAATTTCACTCATAAGTGTCACTTTATATGTTATGCTTTTCCACTATAACTGTATTTTTTAATAGTCTAATGAAGGATTTATTTTATTATTCTTTAAATTCTGCTAGATGATAGAAGCAAAATGGTATTTTATTTTTTTTTGCCTCAGTGGCAAACAGCAAATAGATTCTAAGATACTACATAATTATATTCAACTTAACTTATTTGTGCTCATTCTATTTTCAGCTTCCCAAGTTTAACAAAACCAACATATTAGGAATAATGTAAGCAATTTACATTTATCTTTATTTTAAGATCAATTTTACAAGGAGTAATACTACTTTAGAATCAGCATTATAAATGCTAATAATAAGATTTACCAGAGATCTGAGAAATCAAAGTATAGATATTACATAACTTGCCTGAGATTTATGGGGTAGAAAGAGTGAGGAAATTCTCACTCAAAGTTCAAAGCTGCCGGTTCATTTTAGTCAATGACTACTGCATTCGATATGCACCAAGCAATAAACACAATCCTATACCACTCACCAGAAAGGCTCATCAGCCAGTCAAGACCATTCCCATTCCCTTCTCTCCCACAAGTTTTCCACCCCAGAGAACCTGTGGGAGGTGTAAGGTAAAAGAACCAAATATTCTCAGACAGAGCAAATACGTGAATCCAACAGGGATTATTCCTTGAGGTGCAACGCAGTGATAATGCACACATCTTCCTGTTGGAGCTAGTCCATATCTTGTTGATTTGAAGTGATAGGAGGCAACCGTCTGCAGCTGACTTCATAGCTGTCTCTTTAGGAGTGCACCTCCTTCATGATTCTAGGTTCAAGACCCCAGTCTGACACAGATATAAGTACCACCACTAAATGAAATTTCATGAACACTCACATATGAAAATAAATGATTAGTCAAAGAAAAACTGTAAAAACTGAGGTGGGCAGATGCTCTGAGAACGATGCATTTAGCAGTTACCAGGAAGCTGCAGAAAATTTTTTGGAGAATAAGATTTGGCAAATGAATCTAATAAAGATTCCTTTAAAAAAAAATCAGATTCATCTGCTCAGGTTTGATTGTGTATGTGTACTCATGTGTACACATTCACCTGATGCTTGACAGCAGGTATGGCTAACTGACAAACAACATCTCCCTATATCCATGATATCTATGCTGGCAAACTGTTGTGTGCGTACCACAGAATCCTCTTAGCTACTGCTATGCAGCTCAGTTAAAGTGCCTGGGACTACTAGCGCTACAAATACACAATCAATATGCTGAGCAGCATATGAGAAAGAATGAACAAGATTTAAATAACGTACCAAATTAATGAAACAAACTCTGTATGAGTAAGTGCAGGTGGATAAAATGAAACAAATATAAAACTGCCTATAGATAAGTGCAAGCAGATCATCACAATCTCACTGATATATTTTTAGCAGTATGCGGAAAGACTTTTTTTCTTGTCCAGTATGATTTGATATTATCATCATGATGACAAAGTTATGTTAGCCATTTTATATCACATTAGTGCATCCTCAAACTAAGATAAGCGTTAATTGTCTGTCATCTTTGTTTTCAGGAAACATGATCATTTAAATATCCTTTTATGCCCTGGCCTCTCATTCCCCTAACATCAGTTGTTAATTCCCAAATTTGCTGCTTCTTCCAGATCCTGGCCCCTATTTCCTAATGGGCGTGGAAAGACAAAAGATATATTTTAGGGCACAAGCACTTACAAAAGATTGTTTTCCAAACTCTTGCCCAAAATGTGTTGTTTAGTGTACAAAACAGATCTATGTCGGGAAAAAAAAAAAAAAAAAAAACACACACATTCACTTTGACTGTTTTGTCTACCTTCTCCAATCTCACCTCCCACCTTACAGTTCTAGGTAAGATCTGAATAGCCATCAGAGAAATCAACCATACTTCTGTTTTTCCAGTGTGATACTCCCTCTGGCTATGTAACATATTTCTGCCTTAATAAAGGGAGAATCACTTCTCTCTCGAGTATACCCAATGCAGAGTATGTTGAAAATTTTGAATCTTTATCTGTCCAAAATAATGTCTTTTATCAGAGTTAGTAGATAGTGTGATTACTGCTGTCTCAGAAATATTTCCTTGGCATGGCAGACATCATAGATTGACAATGGCCTACACTCTGAATTGTTATTATCTGATGGACCTGTATTTGTTTTCATAGAAAATAAGTTGTAATACCTATTGGATTTTCCATTATTTCTGTCTATCTTAACAAAAAAAATGTCCTTCAATCCACTTCCCGTTCAACTCTTGCATGTTGTCTGAACTGGTAAATGCCACCTTCCTCCTGCATCACATTTTTGGATTTGGAGTTATCAAGAGAATAATTTCTTAGTTATGAAACAAGATTTGGGAAAAAGTCCCTCTGGAAACTGACAGTGCCCTGAAGGGCTCTTGCCTCAGGCAGCTGAGAAAGCACATGAGGATACCATGATGATATTCAAACAATTCTTTCTTTCTCACCTTCAGCCAGGTTATTCTGCTCAGTAAACTGCAGGTCAAACTGCAGATACCTTGCTTGTCTTCTCCTTTCTCTCTCTCTCTCTCTTTCTCTCTCTCTCTCTCTCCATTTTTTCCTTTGTTTATCATTTGAGTGAGATCTTCAAATGCACTTGTTACATTTCATGTTAGTGCAGAAAATTACTGTAGTTTTCATCTATCATTTTTCTATATAGCTGTTTCAATACAAATTTGTTTTAATTTCCAACTTGTTACAGTGCAATATCTTTTTAGTTGCTTGTTTTGTTTGTTTGCTTTTTAAGTGGAGAAGAAGAAAGGGTACAGAGGAAGTATCTTTTGGTAACAAAGACCATCCTTTCACTGTTTCCACAACACTGAATAAAGAAAGCCTTGGGGATAGGAGGCAGACTGCATGAGGAAATCCACTCAGAATTAAATTGACAACCCGAAGATATATGATGTAATTCAGTATTCATGATTGACCACTTGTGCTGGAGCTACGAGTTCACTCAGTTTTTGTCTCTGCAGTGAAATCGGAAATTTGCTCCCAAGACTTTATTTCTCTTCTCTCACTTGTCAGTGTGAGTCTCCCTAACAACATGCTCTATGCTCTAATAGAGTATTTCTGCATCTCCTTCTCTTCAGTGTTAATGCTAAGTGAAAGGAGCACAAATATGCAAGCTCATGACAATCAAGTTTTCATGTGGCTCCATTTTGAACACAAAATAACTGCAACCTCCACACTTGCTTTTCTGCACTTAGCACACCCATTTGTCTGTTACTGGCAAGTGGTTACATCTTTTATGGGATGGGCTTCTCAGCAACCAGTGACTGCAGGAAAATGAATAAATGAAAACACTAACACAGATCTTGTCAGTGTCAGACCTGGATCACTAGGATCTTGTCAGATCTCTGTAATCCTTTCGCTGACACTACCTGACATAAGATGCTTCAGGAACAAGATGAATTCATGCTGATGTTTCTACTGGGTAATTTTTCATCATTCAGTGTCTGTCTGAGCTTTTGAGCTATAAGTAGCATGTTCATATTTATATCTTTTCTTCCATAAGTTTGTCCAATCATTTTTTTATCTTAGGCAAACTTCTGGCATTCAGCATGTCCTTTTGGCAAGGCGTTCCACAACTACACATTATAAGAAAAACCTCCTTTCTTGATTGGGACCTGTCAACTACTTGTTTCATTTCATGACTTCTAAGTTCCTGCAGTAGAGGAAACACTGACAACTGCTCTTCTCATCTTCCCATCTGGAATTTACAGACATCTTTCACACTTTTCTTAGGACATCTTCTTTACAAAGTCCCAATGGTATGGAATGTTTGCTTGTATGAGAGTCCTTTGTGCCTCTGATCATTCCTGCTAACTCTCTGTTCTGTTGCACTCTTTTTGAAATGGAGAGACCAGAATCATACCCAGTCCTCACTATGCAGGTGCACTAAGGCAGCACAACAATAACATCTTCTATTTTAATCTGTATTTGTTGCCATATTTTGTAATATTTTATATGATTTCCTAACCTGTGCGGAGCATGTTTTTCAAGGAACTATAAAATTAGGAGTCTTCTCCCACACACATATATCATTTTACATTTATCTGCGTAGAATTTCATTTGCTGTTTAGTCAATCACTCACTCAGAAGTCTTTCTGCAATATTTGCAGCTATCTCTCATCTTTATAGCCTTGATTAACTTAGTAGTGCCTATGAACTTTTTCACCTCACTCCTCACTTTCTTTTTAGACCATTTGTTACAATAACAGATAATACAAAACTGACACAGTCCCATGTAAGTCTCCTTTGGTGATCTCCCTCTGCGAAAGTTTATTTCTCCCTTTTTCTCATGTTATACCAATTACTTATCCATGTGACATTTCCTTTTATCTCATGGTAATTTAGTTCAAGAGTTTTCGAGAAGAACTTTGTGAAATGTTTGTAGGAAAATCCAAATAACAACATTATCCAATTTTCCTTATCTCTTGTTGGCTTCTTTAAAGAAGTCATGGCTCAGTAATTTATTAGAATTTATTAGAATTTTTTTTTCCCAACAGACTGATGAACCTTCCTTAGTATATTATAATCCTTATCCTTAATATACTATATTTATTTCTGTGTTAGTTCATTCTATCTTTTAACTATAGTTTCTGACAGTTATATGTATATACCTTACAGAAGACCATAATAGTATAAAACAGCATTTCAAAGAGTCAAAATGTCACCAAATCACACAATCATAGACCTACAGAGTGATTGGAAGAGACTTTTGGATTAAGGAGACCTTGTCCAACTCCCTTGCACAGGCAGGGACACCTAGAGCATGTTGTGGATCTAGGACCTACTGTTCACAATTGCTGAAGGAAAAAAAGAACATTTTTAAATTCCATACCAAAATGGTTCTTTTCCACAATTTGTACCAGTTAAGCTACTGAGTAGAACCTGAAACAAATGAAGATATTTAACAGTATAACATTCTCTGCCTTCTTCAGACTCAGCATTATACAAATATGCATCTTGTTTTTCAAGGAAAATTGTTTCTTCCAACCAATAATCAGTTTTACCGCCCATAATTAAATCATATTCAAACATGTCCATGTGATCAAAGAAAAATCGGTTTAACTAGCTGCTGCACTCCATACTAAATAATGTATTAAAATAGCAAGAGCAGCAGTCAGTGAAATACTTTACAGAGAACAAAATAGAGATACTTTGTTTCACTGGGGAACTGCCATAATTGTATGACAGTTATACTATAAGTTATGGGTAGGGAGACAGAATAGTGCATTAGATTAATACTTTGCCTTTTTAATCTATTAAACTACCACCTTTGAGACATGATTTTAAATCCACTCCAGAGCAAAGTGACTGAAAATCATTCTATCCTGACAGCTTTAAAAGATCACAAGTGAAAAGTGTTAAGGAGGTCTCAGTTGATATTGAACAGGAGAAGTCTTCTCAGAAGATACCCAAAATTGGTGCTCTTTCAACATTACCACCGAAAATGATAGTTTTAATTGAAATACACACTAAAGAAGTCCAGAATGAGCGCATTATAGGTTCACTGACAAAGAATATTGCACAGCAGTTTATAATATACATTAAAAGTTAGGAAAAAAAATTTCCCTGCAGTTGCCAATATGAAAAGGACAGAAAGATAGAGTGTAAAACAGTGTAAAATTTATATTTTCTTTTTAACTTTCTAATATGGATGAGAAACCAACAAAGTATTCTGAAAGGCAGGATGAAGCAAGAAAAACTGTTCTACAGCATTAATGTACTACTTTAAATTATAACTTTGACTTCCATAGCTGGTGTTCTCTAAATGGAGTAATTATAATTCAAAATATGTTTTGAAGATTAAAAAAAAAAGGTGAAAAAAAGTTTCTTTACCCTCTCAAATAAATATTTGTACAGACAAATAACAGCTTTAGTACTTTTCATGATGGTATATTCCTAGTTATAGAGTTTATTAGTAGATTATCTAACCTGCATTTAATGAGGCCCACCAGATGTTGCATCTTGAGTGAACGAAAAAAAAAAAAAAAAAAAACAGCTGAATGCTAAATGCAACATAATTGGCTATGGTCAGCTTGGAAATGACTACATTCTCATGTTACCATTACTGTAATAACATAGGATTTTCTCCAAAATTGTCAATGAGTCAATTCAACCTACAGAAAATCCTATAGCTATCCCTAGCTATAATTTTAAATGTACTCTGTTGTATTTGTCACATTCTTCCTGTTTAACATTAGTCTCCCCACTACCAGTGTGCAGCTGTCTCCAACACTTAATTTACCAGCTTACACTTTTCTGCTCCATTTGGGACTTTTGTTTTTACCATGAACAAGTTTCTTCTACTTGTTCTTTCTGTGTACAATATAGATATCCTTTCCTTAATATATAGACTGAATAAACATCACTAATTTTAATCAGGATCTTCTTAGAGAATAAGATTAGATCAGAAATAAGAAACTTAAGTAAAACACGCTGTTGTTTTCATAAAGATTAGAAAGGAATCTATTATAATCAATCAGCAGTCTAAATTTAACACAGTACCGTATGTAAGTATGATACATTTGAAATAAAGTATTTTTTCCAGTAATCGTACTCAATCATATGGTAAACATATCAAGTTTTCTTCTGGAGAAACATGCAGATGATCCATTTATCTTTCCAGGGATTATTAGCAATTTTAAATTAGTCATGTGACACTTCTTTGAAGAATTCAAAAAAAGAATGTAGATAAGGGAAGATATATTTTCCATGAACTCTCAAAAAGATTTTCAATGCAACTAGGAAGTCACATGATAAAAGAGATTGCTACATGGATAAATACTAGGCTGGAATACTGCGAATAGAAGGTAGGAATACATGGTCAATGATCATGATGAAAGGAGGGTACCAATGGAGTGATCTACCCCAAAGAACACAAACATCATGGACCCAAGAAGAATAACCAGGTGACAAATTTTATGAACATATAAATTTTTTCAGGGTAGTGAAACAAAGGCAAGCTTAAAGACAGCAAAAGGATTCTCATGAGATTTAGAGCTCAGGCGATAGAACAGCCCTTGTAATGCAGTCTTCATAAATATAGAGTGGTACATATGGAAAAAATACTTCATTTCTTATAAAATAAGATCTCAGTATGAAATCTTAGGGCTACAACAATTAAAAGAAAATGCAATGAAGGCATCAACTTAATGTACTGTAGGAACAATAAAGGCAAGTAAACTGTTAGGAATTATAAGAGAAGGACGAGGGAACAAAACATAATATTATTATTTCACTCATTAAGTAGAAGGCTGGACCATATCTTTCCTGGCTCAAGCCCTGGTCCTGCACTTCCATCAGGAGATAACTGAATCGGAAATGGCTCAGATAAGAGAAGCAAGAACAATAAAGAGTATGGATCACTAAAGAAGCACTTCAGTTTCTTCAGCTTGGGAAATAAATAACTACAGGGAGGTATGATAAAAATCCATAAAAACTCTGTTGCATGGAAAGGGTGGACAGGAGTAGTTAGTTCGCTGTCACTTCCAGTATGGGACATTAAATGTAGCTAGCAACAGGAAGGTTCCAGACAAGCAAAAGAAGATCTTCTATAAAGTAATGCTGGAATGCTTTGCCACAGAGTGACGTTAGAGGAATGCACTGAAGTTATTAAATGTCTCCTCTATCAGAGGAACTCACAGATAATAAGATACTGGTAGAGCATTTGGAAAAGCAACCTGTAGGTCTGTGCTATTCTATTCCTCCTACTCATCTGCTGTTGGCCATTCTCAGAGTCTATGTGGGACTAGATGGTATGATCCACTTTTATGGGTAAAAATCACTTTTGTCATGCACGAATAAAGCAAACTCATTCTAGAATATTTTTCCATTTTGTCTTCTTAAAATCTTTAATTTTTCTATTTTTCTTCCAAATTCTTTTAACAGATGAGACTATATGCATTCTTTTCTTTTTCCTTTTCTTATCAACAATACTTCTGATCTTGATAAAGAGTTAGAAAAATCTAGAATGAAAAAGATAAGAAAATGCAAGTCTGAAAAGGAATATTTCCATTCTATTATTTTTTTTGCACACTTTATTAATAAAGGATAACAATGAAGGAGAAACAAAAAGTGAGTTTTAATCTGCTTAATTTTCAAAGGGAACACAACAAAATGAAAATTCCAAATGAAGGGAGAACATCAAATTTCCCGTTAAAATGAAATGCAGTAAAAGTAATGCTTTCTCATAAAAGTTCTTCCACATAAAAATTAATTTTCCGGTGGAATAAATTTACATATAGATATGTTAACATTTGAACAAAAATTTTAGGAAATTTGATCAATTTGTTATCTCTTTATACACTTCATTTTTACCTCTTTTTTAAACTACGAAATTACTGGCTACTCTATAATTTGCAAGGATTGTATGCAATATATGGTATATGTTACACTGAAAAACTCTGTTGAGAAATATCTTAATAAATTGCTAATGACATTCAAATAACTATTTTTCTCGCATCATTTATCAGACTTGTCAAAAACAAAATGACATTCTTACAGTCCTTTAAAACCAGGGCCTCTTAGGCCGTAGGGATGGAGGAAAGAATGGAGGAATAGTTTGAATAGTTTGAAGCCTGCATTGTTTTTCAAGAATTCTGTTCAAAATATGAGCAAGGAAACTACCGAGGTAATATTTTAACTCATTCTGACCTTTTGTATTATGGAGTTGCATTTGCCCCTTTGAGCATCAGCCCTGCTGAACTCAGACTAACCTAAAACTGTCTGGTTCCCATCCCTGTAGTTATTTTTTCTAAGGAAGTTAGGAAATATAGCGTAATTCACTAAAAATTAAGAAGATAAATATTACCTGTGTACTGTGAAATATAATACTAACATTTAACATCTGAATGTTATGCTCAGCTCATTTAATATAATGCTAAATACTAGTAAGAAGAGAGCATAAACAGCATGTGAATCTGTATAAAAATAATCTCCACAGAGGAAGGTATCTGCACATTGTAACTCTGAGAATTCTCTAAGAAAAAATCATCTACAAAAAGACCATCACTACTGACTGTTTTCATATTTGACATGTTTACCATAAAAAGTTATATTGATGTATTGAATCTATGAGTTGTTCTGAGACTGAGCAATTGATGGAATAGCCAGAGTAAACATTTTTATCCTTGTTTTTCAAGGTTTCTGACAGGTCAGCCACACCACATGGTCGTGTTTCTGTTCACTAATTGGATAAGTTAATCTTACTATTTTTTTTTTCTACTTCCATCAAAGTCAAATTATGTTTTATTTCTTTGATAAATTAACTGTGACTGCACTTTTCTAATTACAGTGATCTACAGTAAGAACAAAACTTTCCTCAAGGTGTTTATGCAGCATGAACAGGTAAATTGAAACTATGTTAGATTCAAACCACCATTCAAAATTTATGAAAAAATATTTTTGAATTTTTTTTCTTAAGTAGTCAGCCAATATCAGCAGGGATGATAGCAATCAGTAAATACTGAAGTAATCAGAACAAAGAGGAAGGAGGAGAAATGTGGGAGTTAGTATGCAGATGACATTGAGCCAAGCTGTTATAAAACAGAGCTGCTATAAAACTGACTTTGCAACAAGTAATTCCAAGTCCCTGAGACCAGAGAAGTCTGGAGCAAGGTAGACTTACTTCAGTGGAGGAGGACTGGGTTAGGAGACATTCAAACAAACTAGGCATACAAAAGTCCATGGGCCCTACTGCAATGTACCCACAAGGTCTGAGGAAAGTGTCCTTCCTCCCAATATTGTTAGGCCGCTCTTACAGGAACTTAAGGAAAAATTTCATGACAGTGAGGGTGACAGAGCACTGGAACAGGCTGCTCAGAGAGGTTGTGGAGTCTCCTTCTCTGGAGATCTTCCAAACCCACTTGGACACAGTCCTGAGCCACCTGCATGTGCAGGGGGGTTGGACTAGATGATCTCTAGAGGTTCCTTCCTACCTTAAGCATTCTGTGATTCTATGATCTTTGAAAGCTCATGTCAATTGGGAGAGGTTGCTGAGGACTCAAGAAAACAAATGTCACTGCTACCTTTGAGAAGGACAAGAAGAAGCCAGTGACCTATAAGTCGGTCGGCCTCACCTTGTTCTCTGGGAAGGTGATGGAGCAACTGTTCCTGAATACTGTTTCCAGACACATGAAGGACAAGGTGATCAGGAGTAATCAGCATGGATTTCTGAAGGGAAATCATGCTTAACTAACCTGATAACTTCCTAATTGAAATGATTGGCTTGGTGCATCAGAGTAGGATGGTGGATATTGCCCACCTTGATTTTAGTAAGATTTATGGCATTATCTACCATAACAACCTCACAGACAAGCATATGAAGAGTATTCTAGATAAGTGGTCAATGCACTGGACTGAGAACAGGTTTAACTGGCAAACTTAAAGTGTTGTGATCAGTAGGATGAAGCCTAGCAAGAGGCCAGTCACAAATGGTGCATGGATTGATACGAAGGCCAATATTGCCTGACTTCTTCAGAAACGACCAGGATGCAAAAAAAGGAACCTCAGCAAGCTCACAGATGGTGCAAACAGGGACAAGCAGCACAATATGGTTGTGCTACTCCTCAGAGGGATCTAAAGTTAAAGAAAAAGGCAGCGAGTACAAACAAAGGGAAATGTGAGGAAAAAATAACCCCAGGCACCACTACATGCTGCAGGGCTAGAAAGCAGCTTTTCAGAAAAAGACCTGGGGGTCCTGGTGGACAACAAGTTGAACACAGGCCAGGAAAGCATCCTTATGGCAAAGTATCTTTGTCCTGGTATCTTTGGCTGCATTTCCATCAGACCGTCCTTTCCCTCTGTACAGCACTGGTGGTAGTGTGTTTAGTTCTAGACTCCCCACACAAGGAACACATGGCAGCAAATTCTAATGGAAGTCCACAAAGATTAAGGGACTGCAGTATCTCTCACATGAGGAGATGCTTAAAAAGCTAGCAATGTTCAGACACGAGAAGGTTGAGGGGGATCTTATCAATACTTACCAATATCCATTGGGTGGCTGTAAAGAAGATGGAGCCACACTCTTTGTAGAGGTGCCCAGTGACAGGACAAGAGACAAAGAGAAGAAATTGAAATGCATGAAAATCTGCTTCAACATAAGAAAGCACTTCTTTACTGATAGGGTGACTGAACACAGGAACAGCTTACTCAGAGACGTTGTGGAGTTTCCGTCATTGGAGACTGTAAAAACACAGATGGTCGTGGTTCTGGGCAAACTCCTCTAGCTGACCCTGCTATCCTCAGGTGACAGGCTGGACCAGATGATCTCCAAGGGTCCCTTCCAACCACAATTACTCTGTGATTCTGTGAACCTGTAATATTTTAAATTTCCATGAAGTTTAAGTGACAAATTAATCAGATGGACAATTCTGGTCTTGAAGGCAATGCATGAATTAAGGAGAAGCTATTTATGGCATTTACAGTGACCTAGCTGTGGTCAAAGTCTGAATCCATAGTTTGCAGCATTTGTTTAAAAACTACATAGTAAAATACTCTACAGATATCAAAGTAGTGTCTTGACCAATGGCTTAGAAATATGTTCTCCAGGTAAATCCAAGTACTAGGAAGAAGTCTTTTATGAAACTGGTGCTTAGCTTCTCTATCTTTAGGAGACAGGGTTGTTAAGATGTTCAAATGCATCTGAACCTTATGTGCTTCCTTGAAATGTTTGAATGAGTCCATACTCACCTCATTTGATATTGCTATCAGGTATTTGTCAGACTAGTTTAGTGAAGTTACCTATGCTAAAATCCCATGCTAGATCTCAGTAGCATAAATTACATCTATCTCTATATTCACAAGTTAATTATACCAATTTAAATAACATACTTCTATTCAAAATATAAGTAAACACTAATGAACAGGAAGGTAGTGATGACCAACACGGAGCTATAATCAAAGCTCAAACCATGACATAACAAAGTTTGTGGTAAAAGTTAACCTCTTCTTCATTCTTTTAAGATTAATGTACATAGGCCAAGGTAAAAAAAAACAAAATCAGTGTCAAAACACATAGACAGAGACTGCTTTTTCACCTTTTTCCCTTTAGACTATATAGAACATGTTATAGAACATTAAACTAGAGCTTGTGCCATGAATGCAGTGGCATAGCTCATGAAACACTGCTCACTGAAACCAGCTTTAATTAGTGATACAAAGCCATTCACACAAAGTTTTGCATAAAATCCTGTGATTATTTTATCTCAATGTGAGAAGAGGATAGATTATTATAACAGAGTATGTTTCTGAATGAAACAGTCACAATCTTCCCAGAAAGTAAATAAGAGAAAAAGAAATACTTGAAATCAAACAAGCTTGGTTTATTGATCTATGGAGGTACAGACTTTTTCTACATCACAAAATGCATACTAATTTAGTGGGAAATGTATTTATTTTAATCATATTATTTGCAATGTTCTCCAGGATATAATATAAAAGTAATGAGATTGCTACAAGATATCTATCATTACACTCTGCTATTAAATAATTTCACTGTTTTTGTGTAGATCACAAAGCAGTGGGTAAAGGAAAGTAGTTAAAATATTATAGTTCTCCTGTAGAAAGAGTGCTGTGCTAGGGGTATCATTCAGTAATTTTTACTCCAGTGCCCTGCTTAATCACAAGTTTGATATGCAACAAATCAGCAGCAGGAAGGACCACTTGGAACAGATAGAACTATCATTTTATCAGTCATTTCTTTTAAAAACACAGAATAGTGTATTAGAGTTAGATTTTATGAATGTGTTTACCAACTGAATTGCTGTTTAAAATGTTGCATTTTTCTTTGACTGTAATATTTGATAGGCATGTACGGTTCAGCCCCTTGTAAAAAGCAAAATATCAGAAACTGATCGTAGAAGAAAATTTCTGTCAGACTCTGATTCACATGATTACTTTAATTTGTATCTATGAATGGTGTCAATTGACTTATACTTGAATGTATTTTAAAGAAAAATACCAAGAACTAAAACTAAAAGAAAAAAGATTAAGTTGAAAGTCATACATTATATAAAACCTAAGCAAGACGCAGAGGTTCTTAATACTGAAATTGAAGTTCACTGATGATCAGTATATTTTTTCCCTAAAAATATAAATGTAATTCTTTTTTTTTTCTTTCATATTTTAATGTTTTACTTCAAGCCTTCCATCAGTTTGTAAGCTTTTTCACAACCAAAAATAAATCTGTGAGCACCTTACAGAAACCAAAGGTTCTTCTTCTCCAAATCCAGGAGTCAGATTGCATTAGGGACATCATTAACAATGAACTTAATTCAAAGTGTTAAGGCATGACAAAATAGAATTAAAAGATTCTTCTCAAACTCCATTTATTTTTATATCACTTCTTGCCTCCAAACTTGGCTCTACTCCATTCTACATCTGAAGAAACACTACTCAGCTGTCATGTGCTGAGTGTGTCTGAAGAAACACTTCAGCTGTCTTGTGCCCCACCTCCCTTGGGGTCCTGCTCTATTTGCTCCTTTTTCTCCTCAGCAGAGGCCAAATCCCTTGCTGGAGTTGGGAACTCAGCTGGAGAGGTCTCCAGTCTCAGCTGGTTGCACTTGTCCTGTCCCATTCTGTCCCTGTAGCCTGGAGGCTGCTCTCCCAGGGCTGGGCCATTAGCTCCCCAGGACACAGCCTCCAACCCCAACCAGTTCCTTCTTGAGGAGACATGACACAGTAATATCGACAAGTAATCTGCTGCAGCCAGCCAGTAAAAGAATACTCTTTCGTTAGGTTTTCTTAATGATAAGAAATATACATTACTTAATTTATCTCACAGTGTTTTGACTGAATTTGACATCATTCTCATGATTTGCCAAAAGAACACCACCCTATTCGAACTAGAGCAAGCCAATTCTCAGATAAAACAAAATGCTTGAGCAACTGTAATAAATCTTAAGGAACATCTGCAAAAAAAAACAGTGACTGAGATGCCATACTTCATCTGAAAAGAGGCATGCTAACTGTTAAACATCCACAGTCTTTTGCACCCTGATTTTAAAAACTATGGCCCAATTCACCAACATGGCATTGTTCAACCAACATATTGCACGAAACATGTTGTGATCTGTTTACCCAACATCCCTAAGTTTTCCCCAAATTAAAATTTGTATAGAAGTTGCCTTTATATTTCCATGTCTAATTAGTGTTTAAGGCATTCAGTCTGAGAATATTTTGATATGGCTATGGAGTTTTTCATTGATGCAAAGAACAACCCCTTCTCTTCAGACATGTATCCTTACACATACTTGTATAAGCTCTCACAGAACCACACACGAGCTTCCTACCACAGGTAGTGGCCGTTGTAAACTTAGATGCTTAGATTTAGGCTCCTAAATCCATAGCTAGGAGCCTACTGCATTGTATCTGAGCCTTCAAATCACACTGAAACCAGTGATATTTCACATTTGTATTTATATTGTTTTTATCATATCTGCGTATTTAAATAAGGACTTGGAATTGTTAATTTAGGAGATGCATTTTAATCACTTTGGATTAGTATTTTCATTCACTTTTTCTTATTCATGAGAACGTCTGTGATATGAAATAGTATGGCCAGCATACATTAAACTTCCTCCTCTAGATTCAGATTACAGTTTCAAATTATTCTTTGAGCAGTTGGATATCTGCAAGAAGTGTTTAGAAAAGTAAAAGAAAATAAAAAAGATGTCTTCTGAATTTTTATTTTCTTGAGTCATTATAAATGACAAGACTATATTGTAGGTTAAAGCAATCAGTCATCTGCTTTCTCAAATGAGGTTGTTAAAGAGTATTGTGTATGTATTATAACATCTTATTTGCATGATGTTAATATCTATACCTCCTATGCAGATATTTCACGTGGAAACTATTTCTAGTAGCATTGTTTCATGCCTTTTAAATGCCCAGGCTGGCATTTTTTGAAGAAAAAGACACAGAAGAAATGTCGCTTATTTGTAATTATACATAATTTGAAGTTTCTTTTCTTCATGCAATTTACTGAGACTTCTATCAGTGTCTTGAAATCCAAGAACATTATTCCTTCAAAAAGGGCCCTGGAACTCCTGTTGGGAACTTATAATTACTTCTTCTAAATCTTCAGTTATATTTTGCTTAATATGAGTGTTATCTTGTCGATCATTTAAAACAAACAAGACCAAGCCAAATGCATGGTGTTTATTTGTCATTAGGACACTCTGAATATTTTGCTGATAAGGCAACGCGTGTGAAGAATTATTTTATCAACTATTTTTTGACAAAGACATAGTCCAAATTATTTTCTCAGAACTGGGAAGAGTGCATGAACTGCTAAGTCCCTTTACAAAACTTGTGTTAATGTGGAAATAAAAAAACATTTAATCACACAAGCTACAATACACCAATCCTTTTCTCCTTGTAGGCTCATTAATCAAATCTATTAAGTAAAGGACTGTGAAGTTGAATTAGCATGGTGATGTATCCAGCTCTCAATCAATAAATATATCATGAAAAATTGATATAAAAGAGATCAGAGGAAAATGGCTTACCATTGTAGAGCCTCTATTCTCAAAGTGAATGTATGTGGAACCGAACCCCTAGTTTTAGGAACGAAGTCAAACTTATTGCACCACCAGGCCACAATCTGATTTTCCTTTTTAACAAAATGTTTTATAAACTGTGGGTAACCTTCAGGAGAATATTCCTGAATAGCTATTATCATTCATATATCCAGAACTGAAGTTCCCTTCAACTTCACTTTTGTGTGTTTTGAGGACATCTTACCTGCATAGTGTTTTTTTGGCTTTGATTGGCTTTGATGATATTCTCTTCTTTGAAGTAGACCACAATGACAGGCTTCTTTCTGCAGTTTTCAAGCTCAACATCCACTCCCTTGTATTCATTACCTGTGTAGCCAACACACATCCACCTTCTCTTTGACTTCCATCTCCCTTCCCTTCTTTCCTCTTCCTTTTGCCTTTTTTATCTATTTGGACTGCATAGTATTCAGACCCTGATTATCTCTTATATTATTCTTGTAAGTTACTGTTTAGGAAATCAAATGTCATTATGTGTTCCTTCAAAGAGTTCATTGAGAAAATGTTATTTTATTTCAAGGCATTGGGTGAATAAATGCAACCTTAAGCAAAATACTAGGGCTGGCTTTCAAGATACAAGAGACAAGGCTTCATTGCACATGAAGTTTAGGTTGCCAAAGAGAATACACAAGAACACTGGTAGGCTAATCACTATGCAATGGCAAGTCACATCATCTGAGATCTTTTTCATACACAAATAAATAAATAAATAAATAAATATTACTAACAGTTGGAGAAAAACTAAGATGATGCGTCAATCAACATGGAAAAGAACATGTTGTGCTTTCCATTAAAAAAAAAAGAAACCGAATTATTTATCTCACATTATTTCATGTACCTATGAATTATTTTGAATGATTGTGACTCTGTTGATGGAGTGATAGACTTTAGAATTCACAAAACTTACCAGATTTACAAGGCAAATATGTAATCACTGTCAGATCAGATGACAACACAGACCAAAGGTGCACAAGGTCATTGTGCTGAACAGACACAAGATTTTGACATAGTATAGAAAGTATATATGCCACCTGGAGAAGTTCCACCAGAAGCAGCTACGTGTCTTGCTCTCAGTCAGATGCTGCACTAAGCTGACCAGCGATGAATTCCTGCAGCGCATCCACGTAGAAGGCCCAGGTGTAATGACCTAGCCATATGGCTTGCATCAAAGATATACATATGTTCAAATACCTCCTAGACAGGGAAATGGAGTGTGGAAAGAGGAAGCAATGATTATCCAAGAAAGCACTTCTAGAACACCCTAAAGGCAGGATTGATTGAGTGCAACCTTCTGGCCAAATCTTTTGAGCTCTTTGCCAGAAAAAGACAGCAACGGAGCATCAAGTTGAGAGAAGGCATAAGCCTCTTTGAACAGAAACAGATGACATTGAACAGGAAAAATATGCAGGGGAGACAAAAAGAAAATTGTGTCAGCAACAACAGCAGCAATAGATCATCTCATGCAGAGAGTGAGTGGCATGGTGACAAGTGTGGTAAAAGGTAATTAACCTGCACAGGCCTAAACAAGTTTTCTTTGCACCCACTGAGTTTGACTCACCCATCAGCTGAACAGGACTGCCTTCCTTTACTTGGAGAGGCAATGAGTGATTCAAAGGTTTGGCATATATTTTTGCTTTCACTGAGAAATTTTGCTTTGTTATTAAAGCCAAATTCACACTAAAGTTAAAATTAAAGTTTGCAGAAAATCAAAATATTTTCATCCAGTACAAAATTAACCATGCAAATGCAAGCATTTTGCCTTTAGAATTCCAGGGTATTTTTTTCTTCCAGTTTGATAATGTTTTGAGAGCTGTGGTTACTCTGTTATTTATGCATCCTTCCTGCCCAAAAATCTGCCAGCTTTCAGCTTTCAAGCAGCCAACTTGCTGTTAGTTTTAAGGACATCCGTATCTTCTACCTTTGTTCTGGATAGGAGCACTATGATTCTGGAATGATAGCATCCCACAGAAGGTAACCTTGTTTTATCTATGGTTACAAGTGTCTTAAATGCTTCTTCATGTGTCTAGGTAACTTCATGCATCTAATTTCTCAGGCCTTTAGCTATGGCTCTGGGGAAACAGATTTTCTCATTACCAGCTGTAAAAGGAGCTCAAGGAGATTGTCTCAAACTTTGATATCTGCCAGTAAGGTATCAGTCATAGGACACAAATTTGTAGGAATCAGAGCTTATTAAGATGGAACTTCATAGACTTCTAAAATTGTGTTGTACATACCAAAAGCGATCCTCTTTAGCAAGACAATGGTTAGTCAAGATTCATAAATTTAGCATTCAGTTGATGTAAGTTGCAAGGAAAGGAAAGGAAAGGAAAGGAAAGGAAAGGAAAGGAAAGGAAAGGAAAGGAAAGGAAAGGAAAGGAAAGGAAAGGAAAGGAAAGGAA
>VZSV01000169.1:1040893-1054845 GCA_013398735.1 Nothocercus julius | reverse complement strand
GGAAGGAAGGAAGGAAGGAAGGAAGGAAGGAAGGAAGGAAGGAAGGAAGGAAGGAAGGAAAAGTGGCATAGGTATTTCTTTCTTGAAAGCTTTTTATTCAGGAATTATTTGTTTAATAATGTCAGGTTGTTGAACTTTATAGATCTGACACAGTTCTCTTAAGGTTTCTTATTAGTGCAAGATAAGAGATTATTTTCCCTCTTCAGTGCTGCTGGTCAGTTTTCAGAATGGCATACCAGCTGCTGTAAAGGCCAAACAGATATCTAACCATCCCCCACATTGTACATAAACATCAGACACCTGACTCAAGACTATCAAGTCTCCACCAGCCTTTTAAGGGATCTATCATTAAAACAATCTTCTTTCACAGTCCCTAAAATTCACATTGGGCTGCAAGTTGCCCCCAGAGAAGTTGAAAGATTCAAAAAGTAAAAATATACTGAAAACATACCCATTTTTCCTTTTCTTTTTGGGAAAGTAAGAAATAAGTGTTTAGTTCTGAGAATAAATGGCCTTTAGCAAACTCTAGGTGACAGTTTTGCAGTTTTCTAGCTCATAGACACACTCAGCAAGTCCCCCAGTTTTATATCCATACGCTGCCTGATCCCTGTGAGCCCATATATCTCTCTAGGGCATGAAAGCTCGTTGAAAAGTGACTCATTACATGAACAGCAGTGGTAGGAAAAACTACCACATTGCATTTGTATTTGAAGGATAAATGAAACCCTAAGCAAATATTATTTCCCTTCCCAGTGATACCCATATTTCCTGCCAACAGGTAAATACGAGCTTAGTACCACAGGGAAAAAAAAAAAAAAAAAAAAAAAAAAAAAAAATCAGTAGTGTCAGGCTACCATATTCCTATTTTCCTCTCTTTGTTATTCTTATTTCCAAATTTCCATGAAAGTAGAATATTGTTATTCTTTTCTCCACTATATGACAAAGAAAATCAAATAGAACTTGAACATTTGAATAATAAGCCTTTCTCAAAACCTGTATAACCAAACACAAAGCAAATCCAAGTATTCTATATAGAAAACTAAAAGGGAGATCAGAACCAATAACTCACAAACACTGAGAAGAAATCAGTGCATTGCTTTCTAAGATCCTTACCTAGAGCTGTAACTTGTCATATTTACTCAATTCAGGAAAGCACGCTTGTTCAAAGACTGCATCTAAGCATTGTGCCTAACATATAAGCACATGTTTAAGTCCTCTTTCAAGGTAAGTGTTTAGTGGCCTGCACCAATAAGGGACACAGCACCTGAAGCAGAATTTATGCCAAATTAAATCCAAAATCGCTATACAAAAAACTTTCCTCAGCTTCTGCTCAGGCCTGAAGGCAACCTAAAACTTACAGTGTGCCACACAAGCTCAGATTTGTTCTAATTCTAAATGCAATAAGCAGTTAAAATCCAGCACTTTACTAAACTGACAGGAATCCAAAACTAGCCCAAACTCCTTTGAGAGACTCTATCTAGGAAGTGCTTGGTATTTCGTGAGTCCTGGAAAGGTCCTTGCTGGCTTACCTGCCTTACTCTGATCACAAGCCTCAGAGTATTCCCAACACGCATTAATGAAATCAAGCTGCTGGCAGCATCATGAGAAGCTGCTCCTCAGTTTCAAAACCCTAGGGCAAGGGGAAATGCGCTTTATGCCATGATTGTTTAATTAACCTGTGTGGTGAGAATAGGGCCTAGAACCCAGTATATCTGTCGCGCAGCTGAGCGTTCTTCACACCTAGACCAGAATGTCATATTCCTCTTTTATTCTCCCATTTGGCTTAGTGGAGCTCTTCTATTTTGGTGTAATATTTTTACAGATCTTTATTAGATCTGATTATATTTGTCTGCTCATTCCCTTTTCCTTTGACTCAAGAGTTAAGGCACTTTCCTGGGAAAATCACCATACAGAGAGAAGAATAAAATTCTAAACAATAAAAATAAATAAAAAGTGAACTCAGCCATTGTCAGATTGTTGGGCAGTGGACTCTCTTTACTGAAAGCACTGTGCTGTGTTCATTCTTCTAAAGAAAATCGGTAGGATTATACTGAAGAAAATGTACAAATCTGTGGCTAACCAGTGGGCATAGGTGCCTGCATTAGGACACCCTCAGGAGATGCAGGATTACACACGGTCCTATGCAGCATTTACCATGCTGGTGAACAGATTCTGATCCCTTTCTGAAGCATTTAATTTTCCCAAGAGTTATAGAGAATGTTAGATTTTCTTTCCAGGAAGACGTATATGTTTCTCTAAGAACACTCCTGAATTATGTCTGAATTCGGTAACTTGCCACATTTGTGGCATTCAATAGATTCAGCTGTATAAATAAGCACAGCTTAGCTAAAGTCCATATACTCTCTTTGGTTTACATCTGTAGATGTAGAATCTGGCTTTGGAAAATTGATTTATGATTTGATATCTTTGCACATACTTCCACATGCAACAGATCTGTCAGTTAATAGAACGAATATTTTTTAATCCACTCTTCGGTTGTAATCAGCTTTTCTTTTTACTTTTAGTGCATTAAGATTACTAACAGCTTTGAAAACACCTTGCTATAGTTACCTTGATCTTCCACAAAGAGTTCTTAATTTTCCAGAATTTTGTATCTGAAACAGAACAGGGAACAGTTTTCTAGGAATAGATTTAGAAGTAACCAATCCATCATTTGTATATACAAATAGTTAATTACATCTCCGTCTTCAATCTATTTGACTACTGTAATTTAAAATGCTTTAAAAAAAAAAAGTGGAACAGAAAGCATAGTTGACAAAACAAAGCATGAGTTGAGATGATTGCTAAAAGCTCTGAAAATTTTATTGTGCATAACATGAATTAAAACATGTCAGAATTCAAGTCCATAAGTCAGAGTACCCATCTTGGATTCAGATTCTAGTTTAGGAATAAAATGATGAAAGCATAATTATGTGGAACACAACTGAGAGTTACTGAGGATTGAATTGCTTGTCTTTCTCCACCTTGTCCTCAGCCAAGTGGCAGGAAACAGATGGTCAGAATTTTTGAGTGCCTCTAATGAAGTGAATACTTAGTTGTAAGGATTTGGTGATTAAATGAAGTAAGACTAATATTCCTGTGTGGATTTGTTGGAAGATGATTGCCCTGAAAGGAAGGCAACTCTCTAAGGAAGATTTAGCAGGGGAGTAAACTTGTTCAAAAGTTGAACTTATGGAGAAAATTCTTAGGGGGTTCTGTTTTTTATTGTTGTTATTATTGCAAGATTCTGTACAGAAACTAAATCAAGAGCACCAATTAACTGTTTTTTTCTTGATGTCTTGCCTCAGCCAAATACATACAAATGTCTAAGCTAAATGAATAAGTTAAGTGAATTTATTCTGCTATCTGGACCTTCTTATGGTCTAGTGTAGTGAATTAAAAAGCTCAGATGGGATATTCCAGGCTGTTTGTAAGCTAAATAAAGCTCTTCTGAATAAAATCTTGAACCTGCACGATGTAAAATTCTCAATATATATGAAACTCATTCTGATGTTGAGAGTTTAGATATAACAAGACTTCAAAAAGTGACCAAAAATATGATGCTGGACATTTTGCATCTGTTTACGTTTTACTAGAGGAGACGTAAGAAATTCCAGATTCACTTTCATCATGTTTAGTGCTTGCAGTTCATCTATATTCCAAATTTGCTTAACAAGAAATATTAACTTTTGGGGCATTCACCCTTCCTCTTAGATAGAGTTTTAATCTATTCGTAATGCAATACACGAAGTCAATATTTTTGTCCAGAAGGTCAAGCTAGGTTTGTCATTATTTTGCACAAAAGGTATGTGTTTGAGAGGGGACAACAAATAAGGAAACGAACAAATGGAAAAACAAAAGAGAGGGAACTAAGTTCAACTTAGAGAGCAAAAGCACCATCATGTTACTTTGATGTCCAGTCATATGGTTCTGATAACCATTTAATTATATCAAATTATATACTGAATAGTCAATTTGCTTTATAATCATCTTGTTTCTTAGAGGCACTCATAAAACTTTTTAATAATCTCAAAAAACATTTATGTGTATAAATATATTTACTTCTCATTGGCAAGTAAAAAGGATTAATGTACTTGTATATATTGTCCATCCTGAATAGTTCAAATACTTAAGGCATTAGTCACTTCACATAGTCAAGAACGGGTATGATTTTGACAGCATAAAGTTTTCTTATCAAGCATTTTTAAACCTACGCAATCCACTTGACTTTAACCAATTGAGAGAAGACGAAAGAAGTAATGCATTTGATCTTAGCTGCTGCATATTATACCCCCAGATATGGTAGAGCTTTAGCTGTTGTCATCAGTTCTGTCATTAGCTGAGCAGACTGCACAAAGTAATTCAAAAATGTTAACAAGTTCTAGGGGAAAGTCACAGAATACTGCACCAAATTGAACCTATATTTCCTTTTGCATTTCTCAAGGATTATAAGATTTTGTAGATATTTAAAAGACACTTTTTAACTGTATTATGTTTGGGCTCTTAAAACATTTCTCAGCTCCTGCTGATTTTCATTTTTGCCCATAAGGGTGTATAAAGACATACTATAAAAATCCACAATACTCAATTGTCCTTTGAAAAGCTGTTGCATAATACATGTGTGTATAAAGAGGAATATAGATCATTTAGGCATAATTAAACAAAATATTGAAGTGATCCCTCCAGAAATATTATCTACTATTTTATTTGTGTTTGCTTGTTTGTTCCTAAAATTAGATCTGACTTGTAGACAAAGGCAAAATAAATTGGGGCAGCAGTTTGCCTGAGTAATGTAGCTGCGAAGGGTGGGGGGCCAGGGAAAGAAAGGAAGTGAAGTAGAGGATGATACTACTGCAAATTGAAGAAGGAACCACAACTGCCTCCTCCTTCTGGTTGGCACAGAAGCCACACGATTAACCCCCCGGGCCTGCCGCCAGTTCTCTGTATCAGCTCTGCTCCTGTCACCTCCCCAATGGCACAAGCTTGTGAGGCACAAGCTTTGAGGCGAACAAAACTGAATTATCCTTTGAGCTAGCTCTTCCCTAAGTCCTCCGTCATCCTGAAGAAAAAGAGTTTCTAGTGTGAAGTCCTACCCAGTTTGGTTCCCTGCTTCTTTTTCGGTTTGTTTTTAATGTCACCAAATAAAACACTATCTGTTTAGAAGGAAAACCTGAGCACATGGGATAGAGATATGTTTGCTCAGCCTGACACAGATCTTTTTTTTACAAGTTCAGGGGAAAGAAAGACACCTGTAGGACAGCAGTAGACATTTTATCCTTTTCCATAAGAACTACTATGCTATGTCTTCTGATGTAGGATACCGGTAAACAAGAAGTGACAGAAGAGAGCTTCAGTGTGCACCTAGGTGTCCCTGCCTGAGACAAAGTGCTGGAGGTACCAAGTAGCTGAGCTCCCTATCCTGTGCAGCGCAGTGAAGGAGTTGATAGGACAGAGGAACTCATCAAAGATCTGTCAAAGTACATATCAAAGTTCATGACTAGGCCCATTTTTAACACTTGTAAGAGGGGAGCTCACATTTTTCTGAGCTGTCCATGTTTCACTACCTCACTAGCAATCAAACCAGCACAGACAAGGCCTCCAGAAAAGGAAAAATTCTTCTAGGTCTCAGAGTTTAACATATGCTGTTGGCAAGCCACAAAGTTCCAGTTGTGAGTGCTAAATTTGTCTCATTTGTTTTTTCAGTCTTTCTTGGATCCAGATAATGTGTTATCATTTCTGAAAAGCACATGAAAACATAATCTACAGACCTACAGAGTCAAAGAAGCACAACACACAGCTGCAGGAAAGACACAAGCACCTTAAAATGAGAAATTTTTAACCATAACATCACAAAAGGATCAGATTCAGGCCTGCTCAAGCAGTTCTGAACAGCCTTAATGAAAATGTTAATGATGATCTAATCTGATATATTATAAATTAGCCTAGATTCAGTTTTTATATGGTATAATACACTTTCTTATTTCTATTGCAAAAATATTTTGAAATAGATTTTTAGTGCCCTAAATATTAATCAAAGATTACAAAATATTCTGTAATAAAGCTTCTGAAGTCAGATTTTCATGAAGATGTGCACAAACAAGACCCTCTACTATGAGAGAGAAAGAGAGAAAAAAAAGTGTACACACATGTATCTGTAAAACACCGAGACAAACTGAGATCCGTACATAAATATAAAGCAGAGATGTATATTCTTGCTAGGATGATTATTAATCTGCATAGCTGTGAAGTGAGAGCTCATTAAAATTTTCCTTCATGTGATTTGCAGCAACAAATAGCTTCTGTTCCATTTCCTTACTTCATGGATGGCTTCAAGGGTTTAGATATTTGTTACTTTATACGTGTTATGTCATCTCTTACTTCTCTGTAACTTAAGAAAGGAAATATATAGGGAAAGTGTATTCTCTGGTCTTATGTTTTCTTTCTGTTACTAAATTCTTAAGGTTTGGTTTTCTTCCTAGGAACAATTTTTGGAGGTAAGAGAATTGCTGATTGACTGACCAACTGGCTCAAAGAAAACATCAGACGCATTACAAAAGCATTGGCAGGACTCACTTCTGACAGTTTAGCCGTGATTTGTCTATGTGCCATTTCTGTTTAGGAAGGCAACAAAATAGCAAAGGCCCAAATCCTGCAAATATGACAGAGGAACCTGTTAATGTAAATCAGTAACTGTAAACTTATAAATGCTTCATTGCCTGCATTTACAATAGCTATCTGCATACATTTTGGATAGATATAGGGGCTCTCTGTACATAAATGTGTCATAAAGTCTTGTTTCAATCAGTTGGTAAAAGTCTATTGCAGAGATAGCACTGCTGGAAGAAACAGAAAGTCTCCAAAGAACTGTAAGCTGGTCGCAATCCTAGAAACTCTCACATCTGAATGATATAAATGTCACAAAATCTCATTCTGGATTTGGCAGTCCTCATTCAAATAAGGTATTTCATCAGAGTAACTGAGTCACAGGATTGTAAAAGTCTTTATTCCATCCTCAGCTCACAGATATATGAAAAAAAACACACACAATGACATATATACTTAATACATTTATACATGTGTGTATATATATATATATATGTCTTTGCCTCTTCGTGTGTCTGTATACATGTATGTAAAACATTATATGGATATTGAGAGACAAACATCCTGACTGTGTCATTTTCCTCTATCATTTGTTACATGCAACAATCATAGTTAAACAAAACAGTGGTGCTGAAAGGGCAAACATTTAAAAGTTGGGAAATCTACAGCTAAAGACTATTTTGGCACAATGCCTCATTCTTAGAGAGCTGCCTATGCTGTAGGCAATCAAACAGAATGATGCAGGACCCAGGAAAGAGTGAAGATAATCACTGCTTTTCTGTGGAGAATAAAATATTTATGATGCCAGTGATGCTGCAGTCATTTATCAGAGTAATCCTGATAAACAGAAATCCTGGGTCCTGCCCCAGGTTCTGAAGGACAATGTGTTTTAGTGGTAGTAGACTTTTTTTACAGTCTTCTCTAACCTGTCTGATTCTATCTCTATTTCTCCCTCTCCACAACTGTTTTCACCTCTCTATTCCTATTTTCTTTTGCTTCTATACCTGACCTGATCCATGATTCTGCCCTCTTCCTAAGCCTGTCTCTGTCCCCCTTGAGATCCTAACTCCTGCAGATGCCTGGACATATCCTAACTGTTACCCACTCAGATTTTTATGCAAGCCCGATTAATTTGTCCTTCTTCATACTGCCCTGAAGTGATGTGGATGACAATAGAGAAAAAATGAGAGCAGACAAAAGACAGTCTCCTTGCCTTCAGTTTGGAAATTACTGAGGCACATAAGAGGAACAATTATAGGGAATGACATGATTAGCTCTGCTCTGAGATTGCCAGCCTTGAACATGTACACCACAGATGGAATCTACAAAGAATAAGACCACAAGCTATTATAGCAAGATAATTCTGCCAAATGGGTGTGCATTTTTATAGGGAAAGAAAAAAACACATCTCCTTCTGGCCTGAATTTTCACCATTTACTGTAAAAACTTTATTCTCTAGTCATGAAGAATTCTTAACATTAGCAAACCAATTTTTGTCTCCCTATCGTCACTTCTTGAAACAGTTAAACTGCTTTGTTGATATTTTCTTTTTTTAATACATGAAAACAAGATACACCACAGTGTGCAGCAAATATCAATCATAAAAAACCTTATCTGAACAATTACACTTGAAGATAGGAAATGTACCAAAATCTTTTATACGAGAATGCGGTCCCTCCTTAAATAGGGTTCCCATTGCCAGGTCCATCCATATATATTTTCATTCATTTTTAGGTATTAACTATTTTTAACCAGCTAATATCATTATTATTTTTTATCCATTTCTAAAGGATTTCTGTTTACCTGCATTTGTATGTAATCTTATCAAAGAGATATCTATGTTTCTCCTATTAAACTCCCATTAAACTCATTGGGCCAAATTACTATTGAGAAACTCACTGGCTTCTTTTAAGTAACATCAGTGATTAAGTCCACCTAAAATATATTTAAAACTGTAGAAACATGTAAATGCACTTAAAGTTCTGAGATGAGAACAACTTGAAACTTTGCAGTTTTACTTGTTCATTTACAGAGAGGAATGTTTCAAAAATACCTGTTGAAATCCCACTACATATAGTCGTTTTCCACTATAGACACCTAATGACAACTTATTTACACAAAAGAATTGATTTTAGTAGGACTTTTTCTCAAATTAGCATGAAGCCATTCTCTCTATAGATTATAATAATAACAGATAGATAAAGAATGTGCTTCATTGCTTTAACTTAAGATTTTTGTTTCTTTTCAATAGATTCATGTGGCAGATGTCTATTGAATGCAATAAAAGTTGCATGCATAAATTTTAAATGGCTTGATGGAATATCTAACCTAACCATGGTTATCTATTATATCCCAAAATGTGTTTACATTCTTAATAAAAAAATATTTCCTCAAAGTCAAGTCACAGATTGTTATTGATCCATCCATTACAAATATATTTGAGGAGATTGATGTGTTTAACGTCTAATTCTGCAGAGCTACAGTAATGTCATACTTTCAAGGTATTTATAAATATATTGTGTTCCTTGAATCTGGGCTTTGGCAACATACATAATTAGCTAAGAGTTATCTCAGCATATAGACAAATCCTGGCTGAATACTGTAAAACCCTGATTTTAGTAGAAATGTCATTTCCTCTTCCTTTTTCACACCACTTTTCTCTTGAAAGTATTCTAAGTGTTAGGTACCTATTTCCCTGCTTGGGTCCCAGCTTCGGGTCACAACAGCTGTTCTTCTTTACTACCTACACAAACTAATTCCTGTGATGTTTAAGTTTGCTGGATAATAAGCAAGAAGTTTTTCTCTACCCCCACTACATACTGTTCCAAAAACGTCTGCTTTGGCAACTGAGATGAAGCAAAGATAGTTCAAAGAGGGAACCAGGAACCAGCAAACTCCCCGCTCCTTTAGCAACCTCCTCCTATCACTACCTAATATATTGGCCATACAGGTCAGCTGATGAGGTGTGTGTAAAAAGGCTGGGTTCTTACCGAACATAAGAGATGGTAAGAGGTACAATTTTTTTTGTCTTTTTCAAAAGTATGGAAATTAGATTCAAAAAGAAATGTCAGATCTCACACATTTTATACCATTTAATTCCCAACACATCTTCCTTTTACTGTGCTTGTGCCTCGCACATTTGCAAGGCAGTGCTGTTTTTTTCTCCCGCACTGCTCCCTTACATATGGGTCTTACATATGACCCCCACACATCAAATGCTGTTGCCTGACCTGATCTGTGATCTACTAACCAGCTGCATCTGGAATCACAGACTGGGAGAGAAACCATGGCACGGAGCTAACGATGAAGGAGTGCTTCATAGCAGATTTCTGCAGGAAAATCCCCAAACCCCATAAACAACAGCTCAGGATGAGAAACTTTCTTGTCCTTTGCCCAGTGCAGCTTGGAGGCTTGATCATCACAAAATTGACAGTTCCCTGTACATTGATGTGAACACCATTCCTTAATTCAAAGAATCCTATGTATGATAGCAGAAAAAATTGAGAGGTTTAAGAAACGAATCTTGTTTATTTAGACTTCAAATTCAAGCAACTTGAGGTGTGGATAGCACATAAATAATATCTGTGGGATCTAAATTATGCACTTTTATGCTTATGTCTTATAAGCAATTCATTAAATGCCCACACTTTTTTTTTTCTGTAGGACTTCCTCTTCTTTTGCTGAATATTCACATTAGCAACTTTCAGCTAAGAAGATGACATGTCTGAAATAGCAAGTGTTCTGGCAATTTTAAAATTTCATAGGCTTAAATTCAATCTGTACATTTTAGGTCTTTTTTTTTTTACTTAGAATTGGAATACTTTTGTGTGTGCTGTAAATCTAAAGCAATTAATTTGCAAGAAGAAAATGTTAGAAACTGATTTGCTGATAAGTGATTTGATATATTTTGAAAGATGTTTCCTATAACTAATATTTTAGTGGCATCTTCATTATATACTTTTTCATTATAATATTCTAATGACAGTGTAATAACTGAGCAAATTAAAGAACATAACTGAAGGTATGCCACTGACACACACAGGCACTGAACATATTCATGATTAATATTCTTGAGTTTTATACAAGAGATTCAAAAACAAAAGTAAGCGCAAAAGAAATACTAAGACAAAATTTACCTGTATATCTGCTCTCCTATGACTTCATTATCTACAAAACAAGTTTGCTGAAGATTTGTCATGTGAATTACTATCTTCAGAATCACAAATCTACTACATTAGTAAAAATAAGATTCAAGGCACACTACATTAAAAAAAACTTAAGGATGAATAGTTCAACTTTACCACTTTTTTTTTTTTTTTTTTTTTTTTTTTTAGGACTGGATTTAATAATAGAAATTGAACTCAGCTGTATGGATTTTTCAAAGATATTATTGACCACATTTCCACAGACATTTTTATTGTTTCTGGCCCTCTAAAACATCCAGAAAGTTGTGCCTTAACTAAGTAGTTTCTTCTCTTTATTTGCCTATGTAACTTTTTTCTGTTTTTGCAGGTCTATAATTTCATTGTTGCTATTAAATATGAAGAAAAATTCATTTGATTATTACTTCTCAGATATTTAGTTCCTGCTGAATTCACCTAAAATAGAATTAAGTATGTGTGTAATTCAGACAGAACTTTGTACAGAGTTTTAAATTATAAGAAATTGCTACAAAAAAAAAAAAAAAGTTTTTCTTGATGAGGATGAGATTCAAAGATCAGAACACAAATTAAAAATTACCCCCCCACACATACACAAAAAGAAAAATCTCATGATCTGTAAATAAAGACATGTAGAATTGAAAACTGTACTGCTTGCACATAAGAAGCATGTGCTGAATATAAGATTCTTCCTATCTAGTGGAAAAACAAGCAGGCAGGAGAAAAGAGGAAATAAAGCCCATTCTGCTCCCCTTAACTGTTTCTCACAGATCCTTCAGTAGGACTAAGCCTCAGCTGCTTTTAAGCAGTTGTAGTCAGATCACCCATCCACCCTCTGGTGGAGCTTGGGCTCTCACTCAGGCAGTGGAAAAGGTGGATGTGCACCCATAGCCCATTACAGTGCTCCCAACACCCTTCTTGTGCAAAGCAGAGCTCTCTCTGCCCCTGTCCTGGTGAGCCAATGAGGAAAAACACCATCAGGGATACTGAGACAGAGAGGGAGACCAAGAGGGAACAAGATGCTGTTATCTCATGGTTCGGTCACTGTGCTGGGAATAGATTCCTGTCTCTGCTCCAGATATTACATGCTCATTTTTTGCTGTGCTGTCACTAGCAGAGACAGCTCGATCTCAGGTGTGTTTTAAAAGAAAATGGTGACTACTCTTCTAAGAAGCAAATGCAGTTGGTATTTTAGGCTCACTTGGAGAACTCCTACCAGACTGAGCCCTTCAGAGAACGTGCAGGGGTTGTGGGGCAGGGGGCAGGAAGGGGAGGATATTGCTGTTGGTCAGCATCCTAATGAAGATTAGGCAAAATCTCCTCACCTCTGGGAAAGCTGAGGCCTTTCTGAACACAAGGAAAGAACACATGCTTGAGTGTATCTAAGATCAAAAAAGAACGTGTTCCTGGATTTGAGTAATCTCAAGGATGAGGCACAAAATCAGAATTTTCTGTTCCATTTATCTAAACGTCTTGTCCCCTTCTCAGATATAGCCCTAAGCCCCTTTACAAAGGGCAGAGAGAGGTCCTGGTGCCTGGAGGCCTGTTCTTACTGATTTTTTTTCCCAAAGATCAAAACAAAACAAAGTAGAGGTCCTTCTCCCCAGCTACCACACCAAAGCACAGATTTACCCTGTATTGAAAGTTCCCTGGTCCATGATGCTGGGTGCCCACCTCTTCACACAGACCTGCAGTAAACATCCATGGTCCAGAGATGCAATAACCACATCTCCTGAGGTCTATTTTAAAGCTTCTCTCTCTTGAAAATATGCTGATATGCTGCAAATGCTTTAATGTCCAAATGCTTCCCTGGGGGGAAGAAGAAGTAGAACTAGGAGTATTCCCACTTAAAGGATCCTGAAACACATTAAAGAAAAGCTGCAATATATTACTTCCCCTTCGCTTGCAAAATTAGACCTGTCTGCCTTCTCCCAGGGTGACAGTGGCCCACGGTGTGCTGTTAACCTGTGTACAGCACTCTGCACTGAAATTGGTGGGGAGCTCTGCATTGGGTCAGTGACCCCATACAGCCAGCAGGAACCTATTTCAATGTGAGTCACCTACAAGAGTACAGGAGACCTACGGAAAGTTGAATCCTATCCACCAACAGCTAATGTAATTGTGTTGCTTGCTCAGATCTCCTCCTGATAAATGCACCCAGTTACTTCTGTCTCCCTTACAAAATAACACCTCCCAGGAAACCTACCTCTTCTATAGTTTTTAACCACACTGCAGCTGCACAAGAAAAGCCATTCATCAATTATAAATCAACCGAGGAAGAAAAATCTGCAGCCTGCTTGATTGCCCTTGTCCCTGCAGCTCATTGATTCAGCCACAGAAACTTTCCAGCCTGTCAGGTCTGTTTATTTATTTATTTATTTATTATTATTATTATTACTCTTAATTCATTATTCAGAGTCTGATCATTCCTGTAGAAATATACCTGCAGCAGTATTCTTTGTCAAAGTGATCTTCTCTGTGGTGGGAAAGGGAGAGAGAGGGGAAAAAAGGGAGAAAGGGATGAGGTGAAAGATTGAGAGACATTGTTTATATTCCACAAATGCCAATGCAAGTATCGTGGGCCAGATGCAACTGTAAACTCTAGATACAGCCTCCTCGGACTGCGGTGGTCTTTAAGTAGGTAGCTACTCTGTGAGAAAAGAACTCTGCTCCTCCTCTCTTGCTTATGCTGTCAATCCCCAGCCCTTGAGTCTCGAGCAGAGATTTGCATGACGAGAGCCTGGTTTTAGCAAAGAAAATTATCTGCAAAATTTTATTTCAGAAAGATGGATTACGCGGTCTTGTTGTTGGATGGGTGAAAATAAAACGCAACTGCCTGGATAAGAATGGAAGGCAGGCTGGAAGTGTTAGGATGGCTGGAGAGGACTTAATGAGGTTTTGTCCTCTCTCAGAGAAGACAGGAGAGCTGCATCACTGGGAGCGGGGGAGGGCAGGGAATGCTGTATCCAAGGCTGAATAGGATCACTGTCATCATCATCACCATCATCATCTAGAACTCCATAGGAGAAAACCCTCCCTACATAGCCCAGGGAGGGGGCTATGTAAAGAAAAATCCTCAGCTAAAACGGTCTTGCAGTCTATTTTTTTTTTCATAATTAAGCTAATCGCTGTGAATATCACAGTATCCTAACGTTTCTGGAGCTAATCGAGCAGCAAGACAACTTTTTC
>VZSV01000169.1:1002467-1020967 GCA_013398735.1 Nothocercus julius | reverse complement strand
CCCCGGCCGCCTGCCCCGTGCCCGGGCTGCGCGGCGAGGGGCGCTTCCCGTACAGCCGGTCTGCAGAGCCAGGCAGCCACCAGCACGGCTTTACCTCCGGATTTTGTACTCCGCCGGTGCGTACTGAAAAGCTTGTCTCGCAGGAGGCGAGAGATTTAATCTCTTCAGCGACGGGTGCGCTTTCCAAGCGGATGATGGACAGAGTAAAGGCAAAAGGGGACGATTAAATGGAAGAGGCCAGGGTTGTTTTATTTCAAGGGATCAGTTTAAAATGTATTCTTTTGATGCAAGAAGAGTCAACGAGTAGGGTTTGCACAAGGAATACTTGTAAGTGGGCTCCTTGGAGGGCTTGAGCTGATGCACATGTGTATAATGGAGTTTCCCTACAGGTCCCTCCCCATAGTTATGCCGTCTGTGTGGAAATCTGCTGTCACATTGGAATTGTCTGAAACATTTTTGAAGTCACTCTTATAGAACCCTTCCCCTTCTCGTAATTGCCATCATTCATTTGATTTGTTTTGAGCTTTTAACACTAGAGAGCACCTGCTCACCTGTTTTGTGCTTTTTCCTTGTTCACCCGGACAGGCATATGGGTGTATATCATTCATATGGCGACCATGATTCATGTGGAGACATAGTTGTAGATTGAAATAACCAACATCCTACCAAACCTTCCCACTCTTACCAACAACAGCCTTCTGGAATAAGGGGGACGGACCATTGATTTCCCCTTAAAACCAGGTAGCTTCCATTCCCAGAGCAACTACTCCAATCACACGTTCATTTAAGCATTCAGTCATTTGGCCGTTCAAGCTTGCTGGTGTATAGTCAAAACCACAGAGAAAAATACAGGAAAATAGTATATTCGGAAAAGCATTATATGTTGATTTCTATAGTGACACCAATGAGTGTTAAAAAACTCTATTTAAAGTCAGTACAGCATAGTTCACAACCACACAAATACTTTATAATAGTTTTATACTTTTTTAATTTTATTTTTTACTTTTCTTACACTAATGGGCAGAATTAAGGTTGTTTGAAGGTTTTAGCCAGGCATTCCCTTGAAAATAAAATTTAACTTAAATCAATGTTGAATTTCCTGTATCTTTTGTATTTAGTTACATAATTGTAATTTTTTTTTCTTTTTTTTTGGTAATGTACTTAATTTAAATTGTAATTTCATTTAAATCAATGCTGAATCTCCCTTATCCCTTACATTTAGTTAAGGAATAATTACAAAATAATAACAATAATAATTATTATTTTATATATACATATGATTTTCCTTCAAACTGTGTTCCAAGCTAAAGTCTTTAGATTATTTTGGAAAGAAATTTCTTAGGCAAGCAACCCTCCCCACCCATATTACTATGAGTATTATAAACAAGATAAACATAGTGCTATTTCTAATTTTTATTTTTTTTTAATACTATCTAAGTTTGCTTATACAACCTGGCTCCTTCTGCCTATTCCAGAGCAATGCAAGAGTAGACTGCCAGCTGACCTAAGTTTACCTGTTTTATGTCAGGTAAAGGAAGGGTGGACAGACTGTTTGGCACGTAGTTTTTCAACAGATAACTGAAGAGCTTCTCAGGCTGCTCCTTCCAGTCCTTCCAGAAAAGGCTTGAGGCCAAACATTTTACCAATGAGAAGTATAAACACACCTTTTTTTTTTTTTTTTTTTTTCTTTTGTCAAAAAACAAACGGGCTCATTTGCTCATTTCCATCAACAGAAGCACAGAATGAAAATCATCTGCAAAGAATGCAGCTGATGCATGCTTTGATTCTTTCTGATATCAACATGGCTTCAAATGACATGACTGTTGACTTTGTTGTGTGTCTGGCTATGATCACGGTAACAGCGGGATCCTGTCATGGCCAAAATATTGTGTATGGACTGACTCTTCACTCTATGAAGGCTTTGGAGACCTTGTATTATTTTGGCAGTGAGATACTATGGGGAAAATAAATACCAGATACTAATACTAAATGCTAAACACCTAAAAGATAACACTAACACAAACTAATCAACAGATCTGCTTCAGTTGTCAGAGAGACTATTTATATTTGAAGTGTAGTCTGGGAGTTTAAAATAAAACAAAAAAAGAAATCTCTTCATGCTTGTCAGGAGGCAAGGAATTATGCTTTATGCAACTCAGCCTTAAAACACATCACCTTTTAATGCATCCCTAAGGAAAGTAGAGAAATGATTTTTTTTGAATGCTCCCAAATTGCTAATTAATAAAGTCCTAGAAGATGCTCCTCCATGCTTTTGAACATTTTTGAAAATATTTTTGAAAATCATAGGATGTCATTATCTCAAACACCAAAGGTACTTAATTCTGCTTAAACATTTTTTTTTCTTTTCTTACACAAATACAACTTCCAGCTGTTTCATCTGAGACCTGTTTGGCTGAGGCCTTGTACATGAAAAATATAAAGTGATGTTAGTGGGAAGAAAAAACTAATGATTGAGCAGCAGCCTCCACTGTGACATTTTTTGTCTCAAATAATTCTGTCCTGAGATTGTCAGAACTTCTACAGCCTACTATCTTTTTTTTCAAACTATTTTTTAAAGCTGTTGGATTCTCAAAATCAAGGTAACCCCAAAGTTCTCATTTTTCTCTCACTCTTTTCTTCTTTTTTTTTTCCTTCTTTCACTCTTTCTGCTATTCCCCCGCCTTCACTTCAGTGAGATTTTCTAGATGATAACAGTGTAGCTGCCACATCACAACTTGGCAACAGTGGACTTGCCTTTGTGATAGTAGAAGGGATTATCAAATTGCCATATATAATCACACCAAAAGAATGTTATGAGCTTCATCTTGTCACCTGAACTTCAAACATGTTATTTTAGGGTAGTTCATTAATTAGACACAGTATACTATCAGGCAGTACTTCACTACTGTTTTAGTGAGATTTTTTTTTAATCTCTTTAAATTTATGTTAATGGATAAGTTTGAAGAGATTATTCAACAGCATTCTTCCAGGAACACAATGCCAGTTTTTTGATTTTATACAAACACACTTATTACAAGATGTGCACCCATCAGTAGATAAAAACACCACATTGTTTCTGGAATACTTAATTCCTAAAACCCATTGTCTTTCAGTTGAATGTATGCACCTTATCAGATTTTTAACAATAGTCACTAAAAATAATTCCACGAACTCTTGATTAAAAAGAAAAAATCTGTAAAGGAATAAAGCATTAAATCTAATCTGTGTTAAAAATATAGATTATAAAAGAATTCTTTCCCCATAAAGAGACCTGCTTCTGAGAAGCAACTGAAAGAATAATCAGTATACTGAATATGTTTTTATTCTTTGTTTTTCATTATTTAGTCTGTTTCCACCTGAATGGATTTGTTGATTTTCACTTCTCTAACTGTGTTGTTGTTGTTGTTGTTGTTGTTGCTGTTGTTTGCAGAACTTGCTTAATAAATTGTTAATACACCAATACTGGCAAATAATCTGGGAATTTTACTTGGGACTAATCTTTTATTCTTTTGTTTTCTCCCTTTTCCACTTTGGCTGGCCACATTGTCTACCAGATTTATCCTTTTCAAAGTCACTAATTGGTATTTTGACAACTGAAAATAGGTCAATGTCCCTCCTTACTTTTCAGGCCCAGACTCAGTGACATTTAAAGAAAAGGAATCCTTCCATCAGTGTTCCAGATGACTCCTTACGATTATGAAGGAGACCACAATGCCATAACACCAGGTGTTGCACAAGCATGCAGCCAAACAGGCTGCTTCTAACTTACAAAGTAAATTACAAAGAATACTATTATTGGTGAAGTATTGGGTTAATAGACCTTAGTAACTTTAGGAATATAAATTGTATTTTGCAAGTTAAGACCTTCAGCATATGTTAGGTCAAAAAAAGTTATCAAGGAAAGAAGATTCAAGGAAAATACTAATAGGGAAAGGCTGGGGAAGGAGTAGACTTTTCCAATTAAGAGGCAGAAGTGAGTGCAGAACAGAACTGGAGTGATGCAGGTAAACACAGCATGTAAATGAAGCAAAATTTTAGCCAAGAGATGCAAAACATTCACTTGTCATACTTGTAACAATGCAGTTTTAAATTTCTGACTAGATAATAAAGTTCTGTCCTATTCTTCTACTCTTTAACCCATGTACTCAAGTGCTCACCTACAGGTGAAATGAAACTTCTGAATCTTGACATCTCTGTTGGGCAAGCACTGTCTCTTCACAGAGTGATTCTTCATATTTTAAAAGTTACGAAAGTGTCAGCCATAGGACCGTTCTTTCTGTTACATTTATAAAAACTATATTATGAATGATCTCCTTCATGCAGCATTTGTATGTCATTATTTCAATTCACTGGTGGCATTCCATTATTGGTATTTTCAGGAAAGTACTTTAAAAATAATTCTTTAGCGTTCTTGTGTTTGCCTGAAGCTGAATGCTTAATCTTTCTAAACATGCTTGGGTTCAACACCAATATGAGACAAATTTTAAGTAAGAGCCCAAAGATTTGATTTCACATGAACAGAAGGTACTGTTAGCATTATTATTATTTTTCAATGCTTTCTTCTTTTTAAATTATGTCTTTACTGACCTTGCTGATTAAAGACTTTTTTTTTCTTTTTTTTTTTAGGTTACAGGTTATTCTGTGTGATATATCACCCACATCACCTACAGGTGTCAGAGGCTACTTAGCTGTTAGGCATGCCACTTACAGATACAGTTATATAAAGGAAACCACACCACTGTGATTTGAACAATCTAGTTCAGGAAGCTGGTTTGGTGGTGGATCAGAATAAAAATACCATGGAGGGTAAATTCTCAAGGATGAGATCCTTCTGAAAGAGTGACACCAGCACCTTAGACTTTGATTTTAGAAAGCATTTGGTATTGCCTCACAGAAGATTTCTAGTCCTAAAAAAGAACTTTAAAGACAGTAACACATTTAGAAGGCCCCATTGGCCTCTATGTGATTAAGACTAAATGTGTCTCAGCCACTGTTTAACCAGTACTTAATAAAATAAAACTATTAAGAGATATTTAAGTATCAAAATGTCCTGATTTAGAATTTGGTTCCAAGCCTGTGGAACATTAAATTGCATGGGGCTTGAAAGCCTATAAAAACTTCATCTTGCATCTTTGTCTACACTAGAAATGGTACTTTTTTGAGGAAATGGAAGGCAGAAGTTATTTTCACAGAATCACGACAAGAATGCTCATTTTTTGTCCATTAAAAAGACTAATTGTTCATTGAAGGCTAATGACTTCTTAGACTAGGTATTGCCAATTCAATGCAACTCCTGCACTGAGCTAGACTGCTGAAGTACAGGGAGTCTGACACGTGCATGGTAGACAGAGCTGAACCATAAACCAGGTATTTAAAACTGAAACATAACTTACTAGAAATGTTTTAAGTCATCTGCTCTATCATATTATTACTGTTGTGACCTATAATCTGATTGCTCCCAGCCTCTCCATTCATCCCTGTGCCCATCTGCAATTCCCTTCTACACATGGCCATTTTTTTGGAGATTCTTTGGGTTTAAAGTAAAACTTGATTTCTTTCATGTAGTGCTGCAGGGGAACTAGATCATAATTAAGCTCTAAGAGGTAAGAAATAATACAAAAAAAAATTATATTTTGAGAATATTGTTTGAAAAATAAAATATTAGCCAAGTGGGTTCAAAAGTCAAGTAAAAGAAGTGAAAATTAAATAGCTCATGTTACAGAGAACAGCTATGTGGTAAACAGGACTTTACTGTAAAGATTATTCTGGGAAATTCAGGGCTGAGCATTTTTGCTTTAGTACCAAGCAAATTGGTTGAAATGCTAATTGAAAACAGAATTATAAAAGACCCATCTGAAAATAATATGATGGAGACAGATCACCATGGCTTCTGTAAAAGAAATCTGTGCCTCTGTAAGCTATTCACATTCTTTTAATTGTTTGGGTATGATAACAAAAGAGTGAATACAAGATGATTGGAAGACATAATTTATTTGCACTTTCGCAAAACATTTGACAAAATTCATCCTGTAAACCTCATGAGTTAGCTAGGTTCAGTAAAAAGATGTAGGCTTTCATATCAAAACTCTATCCTCTTGTGAAATCTTGCTGTCCTTAGCATGGTGAAAGATGATAAACTTAGTATTATTTTGAAAAGTGATTTCACTTTAGTGATGGTACCTTCTCTATCAGAACAAAGTATTCAACATAAGTGTGCAGCACTGATTTATGTGGTAGTATTATATTTATTCCTATTATTTTATAAATAAGACTGGTTGTTCTTCTGAACATAAATGACCCTTTTTTTTTTTTTTTTTCTAAATGGTCCCTATCTCTTCAATCTGTCATCATACAAGCTTTTTAATGTCCAGAATCATTTTGCTCATCTGCCTCTGCTTTTGTTAGCAACTTCAGCAATTAATTACAATTTTGGGCAAAGAAAGTCTTTGTTCAAGATCCTCATTCTTTATACAACTGTGCCAGAACACCCAGAACACAAGACTTCCCAGAGCTGCTCCAGGAAAAAAATAAAATGGCAAAGGCCAAACTTGGTATTCCTATAATGTTAAAAATGCCTTCAAGACATCAAAAAGAGAGAGACGGAGAAAGAGAGAGGGAAAGAAAGGAAAGAAAAATAAAGAAACCAGAAGAAAGGGAGAAAGGAAATAAAATTAAAGAAAAAAAAAAACAAAGAAAAAGAAAAAAAAACAAAAAGAAAAATGAAGAAATAAAAGAAGAAAGAAGAAAAAAGAAAAAAGAAAAAAGAAAAAAGAAAAAGGAAGAGAGGAAGGAAGAAAAGGAGGAAAGAAAAGTCAAAAGAAGGAGGAAAACGGACATGGAGGGAGGGAAGGGGACAAAGGGAAGGAAAGAAGGAAGAAAGGAAGGAAGAAAAGAGGGAAGGAAGGAAAGAAGAAAGGAAAGAAGGATGACCTTTCCAATGAATTTTGTTTTTCAGACAAAACAAAAGACAAAACTGATTAACAAATGGAATTTTTATGTTCAAAAGAAACAATGAAAACAAGAGGAAGTCTCTATGTGAATTCAACACAACCAGAGAGGACTCAGTTGATCTGGAAAAGAACAATTCTTTTTTTTTTTTTTTTAACTAATTCTTCACCACAAGTCAAAAGAAGAATCTCTATTATTTTTCTAGAGTGAACAAAAATATTTCAAGTCCATCGGATCAATTTTTTTTTTTTTTTTTTTTTTTTTTTTTTTTTTTTTTTTTTTTTGTTGCATGGAAGGCCACCTTATTTTATCCGTTTTATTTGTCAGTATATTAGCATCTGCTATGCCATTTACCCACCATTATTGAATAGAGAAAATACAAACCCAAAACATGTTGGCACTTCCATTTACATTGTAATTTTCCTATGACCTAGAACCTTGTCTACCCAGCACTTTGTGAACCTCTGCGGGCTCCAAAGTAATGCAGCCTGAAGTGTGACACTAAAACTAATATACTCAAATGGCAGTTGGAGATGTGGCATCTCTATGGCAGAGGAGCAAGCCATATGGCCTGACAATTTAGGTCAGCATTAACTCAAGGTTCTTATCCTCCAGCACAGTCGGATATGCTTGTTCAGATTTGTAGGAGGTCTGGGAACATGTGGAAATATTCTGTTGGCTCACTCTGCCCTGAAGATCCAAGCTTTTGCTCTTCTTCTTAACTTCTCAGCATTCAGAAGAGTCCTCAGCCAGTAATCATTTTATTGTATGTCCTTTACCTTGTCCTTTCCTTTCCCTTTCCCTTTCATTTCTTAAATATTTGAAATCCATCAGGGATGCTGACACTTGTTTTATTTCCTCTTTAGATCCTTAATAGGAACCTTTTTCATGCCTAAGAAGATTTATGGAATGATAATTGCCAAAAAAAATGTTCTATAAAACACACATTTGAAACTATCGTATTGAAAGTTATCAGGTGGTATGTCCAGCTAACATGATTCAGCTTACGAGCATTGAGCCAGTTTACGCTAGCAGAACATTTGCTCTGAAGTTTTCCTGGGGGAGGTATTTGTGCAGAGATCACAAGACATTCTGTCCTGGAATGTCTGGTACACAGGCATCTAAGAAGAACTGGGCAAAAGGAGGGGAGAAAGAATGTAAAAGAAAACGGAAAATAATAAAGAGCAACAAAAACATTCATGGCATATCTGTTTTTAATTTTTCTTCTTAACAGATCTGGGTTTCTGGTAGGCCATTCTGGTTATGACTAAACTAACTCCTCTGGTCTACATGTCCAGAAAAAGTTCAGTGTCCATATATTAAGTACTGTTTTAGCTCTTAATGTTTACTTACTTGCAAAGCTGAGTGAAATTTTTCAATTGTCTTTTTTTTTTTTTCCCCAGCAACAGAGGGAGAGTTAGCATTTGGCAAAGTTGTGTTGATTTTGTTGCATGTTTCACTTTGAAAAGACCTTTCTAAATTTCTGAAAGAATCAAATTCTTCCTTCTGACATTTTTAAATGAAGTATTTCAATTATTTGATTTAAAATGACATTCCATTTTGAAATTTCCTTTCATTTTTTGAGTAAAATATTTTTAAAAGGTTTTGAACCCACATAAAATATTTTGAGTTGCATCATTTTTTGAAAAGTTTTATGAAACTATAAAAAAGAAAATAATTTTCAGTCTGATCCAAAGTAAACTTCTTTTTTTTTTTAATGAACAGCCAATGAACCATCTTTTAGCTCTGCTCCACTTGCTGAAATTAAAGTAAGCATTATAAAAATGCATTAAATTTTAAGTTTTTTCCCCAAAATTTTCTTACACGTTTTGAGGATGTTTCAGGTTACAAATTAAATTGAATTAAATGGTTCATAGTATTTCTACTATTCACATATCTTTAGTGTTGAGGAGCAAAACTGAGGGTCACTTATGGTGCTGCACCTCTTGACAGGGTAGCCAGGGCTTTGAAGTTGATCTAGACTTCTTCGTACTGTAAACTCCCTGAAAAGACCATCTTTTAAACTCAAAAAGAAATTTTTTTTACAAAGCACAAATAAGAACATTTAACTTTATAAATAAAAACGTTTTCTCTCTGTGAGAGCGAAAATACACAGGAAAAAAAAAACGTTGAACTGCTTCACCCCTTTCCCACTGTTGTGTTAGGTGGTGATTTGCTTCCAGGTTTGCTTTCTGTCAACTCAGAGACTTTCTGAGTCGCAACCAACTTCACACAGTCCTCTCTGGTGCCCAGGAAGTTTTCTTCCTGTCACTAAGGGAGCTGAACTGTGCATATGTTCCCTGCTCCTTTCATTAGTCTCTCCATGAACAGCAGGCTCCCATCTTTTCGCTATGACTCCCATTCTCTTGCCTCCACTGCACTCCCTAAGCCTGGAAGCTCCTCCTTGCCTCCTCTCCTCCTCCCACCAAGTCCCCAGGCATGCTCATCTGCTCTCCAGGGAAAAGGAGGAATCTCTGTTCCCTCCAGGGGGTCCATCTGACCTAGTCACTCCCTTTTTAAAGGAACATGACATACAACGGAAAAAAAAAAAAAAAAAAAAAAAAAAAAAAAAAAAAAAAAAAAAAAAAAAAAAAAAAAACAGATGCTGTCCAAAATAAACCTATTCACATGCCAGAAGAAAAAATCAGCACATCTCCCAGGCTTCGTTGCCTCAAATCCCTGTCACGTGGCTATTCAGGCCCTCCAGCTGTTTGTTCTCTGTGTATGGAGCAATGAGACCATGTTCTGGTAACTTCTGCGTGCTGGCCATGATCCATGAGATTTTTTGATCCAAAGCTTTTACCCGTTTCCAGATTGCAATTTACTCACTCAGTACATTTTACACAAGACACATCCGAAACAGAGGGAATAAATCCAAGATTGTTTGTTTCTCTCTCATGCTTATGAAAATAGCAGCCAACAGTAGTTAACATTGTGGGCCTAAGGGCTAGGTAAAAATTCTCATGCTAGCACTCAGGGACTTTGATCGTATTATTATTATTTTATTTTATTTATTTATTTATTTATTTTGTGTGTGTGTGTGTACAATCTTATCTGCCACCAAAAATTTTGCTAATTTCTACAGCCCAGGTAGCTAGTTCAAATCTAATGCCTCTACAGCAGTCATATAAAATCTGAGGATGCCTTTATGTGTCCACAGACAGTGCAGGACTCCATCCAGGAATTTATGGCAGAATTAGCGAGGGAGCAGGATGAAGTTGAGAAACATTTTCAACGTTTTTACTGCTGTATCTCACTGACTTGCTATGTTCAGGTGTCTTATTTTCCTTAGTAGAAGATTAATGGAACTGACTGTTGATGGTTTCATATGGTTTAAGGCCAGAAAGCATTATTAGATCATCTTAGCCTGACATCCTGTATATTACAGGCCATAAAAGGTATATGCACATGACACAATGCAGTACCATACAGCAATACCAGTGCTACTTCTGAACAAATTAGCTCAGATACAGGAAGCAATAAAGCTGTATTAACCTGGGAAAAGTGCTGAAAGCAGTACAGCTAATGTAGTCCAACCACAGTAGCGCCAAACTGCAGCTGCATCATTTCCAGTATCCCAACTCTCACTAGCAGAAGTGGTTCAGGTATCTCCACCAAATTCTCAGTATCTTCTAAACTATTTAGATTAAAACATTTCCGTCCTTAGAGACTCTAAGCTTTGTATCACAGGAAAGATCAAGACCATGATGTAGCTAGAGGAGATCTTCCCACAAACACTATTCTTCTGATATCATTGAGGTTGCTGAAATCCCAGAATCTTCAAACCGATTATTTTGTCACAGTTTTCTAAAGCAGAATCTCTCAGACAGTAGGCACAGTTTTCCTTCTTTATTCCCGAATGTATTACCTCTTAATCACCATATTAAACAAAATTTTTTCGGACGTGATACTTTAAATGATCATTTGGATCATTCTTGATGAACTTCATTATCTACCTCACCAATGGTTGTGTTATCTGCAAAACTTGTTAACGAAGATTTTGTATCATCTACTTGATAACTGGCAAATATATAAAATAATATGAGAGATTGTGGAGTCTCCTTCTCTGGAGATCTTCAAAACTCACCTGGATGTGACCCTGTGCCCCGTGCTCTGGGTGCCCCTGCTTGAGCAGGAGGGTTGGACTTGATGATCGCTAGAGATCCCTTCCAACCTCAACCATTCTGTGACTCTGCGAATAAAAACCAATCTCTGAAAGAGTTACTTAGAAACAGGACTACCCATTCTGAGATATTTTAGCAAGCAAATTTTAACCTGATCTCTGTAGTCTCTGTCAATTTTGAAGCGCATTGAGCTCTGGAGAAGTCCAGATTTATTATAATAACGTGATTAGATTTGTAATTTTGACAAAAACAATTGTTTGGCAAGCTGTTTTTTTTTTTCTCCCAACAATTCCTTCATCCAAGCTTATTTTCAAGTAGAATCCTAAATTAAAAATCAATTAATTTCAACAGAAAACAAGCTGGGTGAACCTTTTATGCTTTAAGTATCAATAATATCAATATGGGCAATTTTTCAATATCTTGAAATTTCCCCATTTTTCATCTACTTATAAATACATAAAAAATATACAAGACTACAATACTGTTTGTTCAGAGTTCTGTAATTGTAAGGTCTATAAAATCTGTAAAGTATTTACATAAACTTGCATCTTTCACATTTTAGTATATATTTCATCATATACCATCCCTGGAGGAGGATAAACTCCCTTTTTCTGTTTTCTCCCCTGGTCTTTTCCCTGGCTGTTTGGATGGTTTTGATATATATTGCTTCAGTAAAACTACAAGCCAAAGCCATATATAGAACATACACATCTACCTACAGTTTGTAATTTAGAATGAACATACATAAGCTAGGTCTTTTTCTCATTCCTCTGCTCTTAAAGGTTTTATTATTATGTATTGCTGTAGCCATCATTATTTAAGGATATGTGCAGTACAAGTTTCGCCAGGAGAGAGGATATTTCTTACTACATCAACAAGACATAAGCGGAAAAAGAGCAGACAAGCTTTTGGGCATAGAATCCTTTCTTCAGGGTGTATATCTTTCACCTTGTTGTTTATAATAGTTGGTTATTTACTCATGTTTTATATTAATATTTTTGTATTCTATAGTTCTATAGTTTTCTGTTGCCTTTTAACTAGGATGGCTTCTTGCTCAATATGATTTGTTTTAATTCTGTAAATCACGTTTTGTGGTTATTCAGGCTTTTATTTTTTGTCAATTTTGTTTTTTTTTTTTTGCCAATAGTTACCACTTTAAATGTAAGATATACCAACAACAGTTTTAATGTATGATATACCAGAGCTAGTCTCTGCAAAGTTCATTATTTTTATATATATATATATGTATGTGCGTTGTTTTTGGGTGATATATTCGGTTTGCACATTGTAAATGCAATCATATAATCATATCTATATCTAGGAAAACACTTGCTTTGTGGCATTTAATTCAAATAAGTTCAGAACCTGAATTACCTTGCTTGAGATTCGGTGTTTCTGCATGAAGATTTTTCATTTATTATTTTCAAAAATTCTGGAAAATTTTGTGATACATGAGATGATGAGCAAATATATTCTGTGATGAAGTCACTCCTATTAATATCTTCTGTCTTGTCATACATTATGGACAAATGATAAAGAGCAGGACAGACTGTTATCTAGTGTGATTATATTTTCCATAATGGATTCTACAGACTATTAGATCTTTTTTGCTATGTAGATGTTCCAACCATAACTTTTGCCACCCATTTTGAGTTACCAGAAACAAAGCAACTTTGATGTGAAGGCTATGTCTGTTCCCCTTCTCCATTTTAACCTTGTGAAAAAGCTGCAACTGCATAGGGCTAATTTAGCTGTAACAACCATCTTATTGTATTTCCAGTGCCAAATGCAGAATATTTATTCTCATGCAAGAGCATGTACAGCTATTATTTTTATAACTCCTCTAACTAATATATAAATGGTTAAAAATCTGTTCCTTATCTGACTCCTTTTGCTTACATTACCGTGTGCAGGATACCATAAAACTGGTTTAAAACTTGAGCATGTCTACCAGAATTATCCTGTTACCACCCTTGGCTTACATGGTTACATTAACAGCAACCTAATACCCTACCTAGAGATTATTCCTTCTCCTACTGATACTCATCAGAATCATGCAATCTGCTTTTTCCTAGTATCTGTGTATTCCATTGGGTACATGCTCTTTCCCCTTCAGACTACTGCTATAATGATTTAAAAAGAAAAGGAAGAAATACTAGAATAAAAAGACCCTAAAATTTAGAATTTTAAGAAATAAATTTTTCTAGTTGCTGGGAAAAAAAAAAAAAAAAAAAGAGAGAAGAACCACTACAGAATCACTTCAAAAGACAAGAGAAAATGAAGAAACTTGATCACATTGAGCAATATATAATCTATTTTTTCCATCAAAATACTTTTACTAGAACTAGAACAAGTGAATAATTAAGTACTCTAAAAAAAAATCATTAAATCAAAATCATTAAAAACATTAAAGCAGTTTCACATTCGTGAAGTTGCACATAAAATCTAGAAATACGAAATAAAAAAAAATAGCTTTTAGAGGGTGGATACAATGTATGATCTTCTGCTGATTTCCTTTCACACAGGGGAAAAAAAAGGAAAAGAAGACGAAATGTCAGCAGTACGGTATATATTGCTTCTACTATCTTTGTCCTGGTACAAATATGTCTTATAAGCCCATGAGAAAAATGTCTGTGGGGAAATGCTGAAGTAGAAGCTTTGGTAATGGTGAGAGAGATTAAAAATTCAGATCTTTATGGATAATTAGATGGTGCACACAGCTGAAATGCAGCCACAGCTGTCTGTGACATGTTAAGGGGGGAAGATAAACATCAGTGTATCTACTGAGTACCAACATCCTAGTGGCTCTCCTGAATCATAATAATAATAATAAATGTTTGTTCTTACCTTCTGCCTCCATATTTGAGGTCTGCATTCATATTCAGTGCCAGCTGCAACCTTCTGCAGTGCCACTGTATTACACTCTGATCTTATCTCCCACATTTGTGCCACCCACCCAGGGGACAGTTATGGCCAGAATCTTGCAGTAAGTGAGTGTAACAGCTGTGCAAACCTACCATTTCTTTTAGCATCTGCACAAGGCAGAGCATAGAGAACAGGGTGGATTGCATGTTCCTCAATGCTAGTAAACACTGCTATCGCCAGCCTCACCCTCCTCAAGAGCAGAGTAGCTGCCTCAATTCTGAGTACTTTGTGATGCCACTCTAAATTCCTACAGTGGCAGGGTAGTTTTTCTTCCTCCCCAGGACCGAAGTGCAGTTGTAGGCCACAATGTAGCTCCAAACAAGAAGCCTTTACATTCCTGTTCTTCTGCAAACAATCAACAGACATCTAAACATGTGCAAAACAGAATATAGTAAGAACAGAGCTCTAAATTTAGAAGTCATGCATTTGGGATTTCAAAGCTGCCTCAAGTGCTGTTAGTACTTTTGGCAGCCCAGATTTATGTTAATTACATGAGGGTTGCTGGAGATGCCTCTTACTGTCTGGACATTTTTGCATGTACTCTGTCTGTCTTGGTTTCCTGCATGCCACAGTCTTCAGATAAATGTCAAATTTTAGTTGCAATGCTGAAATTATACTTCCACGCAAATTCTAAAGGGCTGGGAAGAGTTGTGCTTCATTGCTTAGGTTCATGCAGCAATATGGACTTGGTATTACAAACCTTGTAACATGTGACTGCGGCTGAAGGAAGAGGCACAGCTGGCAGCTGCGTGGATGAGCAAGCACATTGAATGAGGACATTTTTCAAGCACTGGTTGGGGAGAGAGAAAATATGCAAATAATTTCTTTGGCAGTGCTTATTTATTTATTTATTTTGGAACTTACTCCATTGTTTATCATCGTGATAGTTTTTGACAGATCATGTGTTGTGGTTACTTTGTATTTCAAAGGCGGATGTTCTGATATAAGGGATGCTGCCTGCCCCACTTATTAATAGTAAGGGGTTATAAACTTCCATAACTGTACAGTTTATCATATCATATGTTACGTCTTGTCTAGCAAGAATATATTCACCCTGAAAAGATGGATGATAATAGAAAATAACATTTGTGACAGCCAGGATGTCTTTGCCAGGAAATGTGGTGACCAAATTGGGCAGATCATTTGGACTGAGTTATCTAAGAGCCTCTTGATTATTCAATGAATATTATTGAATAAGGATTTCTAAATGCCCAACCAACACAGTCACCCGACTCTCATACTAAAAATAGTGAAAGAAAAGCCCATCCCACTTCCCTGTAATGCTTGTTCTTCTCAATGCAGATGTTTTACCTCTTTCAATCAGGTATGGGATCAAAGATAACTGATTAAAGACAGGTGATAAATTTGCTTCAATTACAACATCATGCTTGTCATATCCAAACCTTGTATCAAACCTTGCACATACACGTGGAAGCTTTTGCTCCAGGACAAACCTAACAGGAATTGCTCATGGACCCTGAACTTTCTCACAGTAGCACTTCCTTAAGGCCTGTAGTGCCAGCAGAAACTGTCCTTGGCTACGCACCAAAACCAAGACCTGGGCAGGGTGTAGAGTGGTGAAACAACACTATAATATTCTATGTTCAAATAGTGAGGACACTAGTGGCCTGTTAACACAACTTAGTTCAAAATAGCAACAACAAAAACAATGCAGCAATAATAAAATGAAGCAAGGCAGAGTGGGAGAAAACCCTTTTTTATTAAGAGCTGACTCAGATTCTCAGTGTTTTTGAGAAAATAGAATTTTGCTTCCCAACAATAAGATGTTAGGACTAGGATACTCCTGAAATAAAAGTAGCAAAAGGCAGAATTAAAAAAAGGGCTAAGGGGAGAGTCCTGCAGAACTGTGTTTGTTTCTTTTGCTCCTGTTCATGCTTGTTCCTTTGGGCAAATTGCTCCTACAGAAAGGGATGTCCTGCTTCCAGCCCATAAGTACAGGCTCCTCATGGGCAAAGTGGACTGCATGCCGAGGGGTATTTGCTGCCTTCAGGAACTATTTGCTTTGCTATACCTACAGCTGACCATGACACATTTTAGGGAAGTCATATCATACCAATATAAAGTATTGCTCTACTGATGATATATGTTCTAGAAATTTATCCTGGCAAAACTATCTGTTTTAAAACTTTTCTGGCTGCAAAAGCTGCTGTCTGTGGCAGCTGACTGAAATATTATCTTTGTTCTTTAAGTACTACCCGGGGTATTGGAAGCAGTTCTGAAAGAACCGACACTAGTAACCCAAGCAGATGCCTTAAGCACAGTGCATTCATTAGCTGATGATGTCCTTCCACCAGTTCCTGTGCATACCTGGAAAGGGGCAGGTTTTCCAGCAAGGGAACTCCCTCTGCCTAGCGCTTCAGGTCCCATTTTTCTAAGGCAGCAAAGGAAATCACTTCTGATGGATAATACATTATCATGTGTTTTTAACTTGGAACAGAGAACTAGAGTTGCTAATAGGCATGTGTATGTGTAAGCTCTCGTGTGTAACTCGTATGTGTAAGTGCTTCTCCAGGCATTATTCATGAAAGTAAACTCCTGGCCTGATACTGTAGTTTTGAACCTTCAGTTTTTGAGCTATGGTTTGCAAGAATGCATTTGTAGAGGCAGCTAAGGGTATTAAACCCATACTCCTTCATTCATGCTGCCCTTTGCAGTGTGTACTTTTTCCCTCGTGGTGCCAGAGCACTCATAGAGTTGGGCTGCATCCCTTTCTTCAGCTCTTCTGATCAGGCCTGTGATCATTCCCTGCTTGTCTGTAGGAGACTATATTGCCCAGTGACTCTACAATACAGTCTGTAGGCTTGTGATAGTGTTATGTATATTTATTTATATGCAAAACTCATTATAGGAAGCAGGATTAAGGGCCACATGCATTTCTATTAAAAGTGTGCCCATAGAATACCCATGCTTTATTATTTTTTTTAATATAGTATTACTCCACTTTTACAAATATTTAGACTATCTGGAAATTAACATTTAAGGCTCTCCTCCCTCTCTTCACGTAATTCTTAATAATTCGCTTTCCCTACTCATGTATCAGACAGGCTCCCTCCCATCTTCAATTTGCAAAAATATGTACAAAGGTCAAAATAACAAATTGCTAGGAGATTCTTGGAAATAGACCATTTATTTAGCAAATGAGGTTTTATAATCTGTGTTTGCCATGTTCTCTGTAAGGGCAGAAGGCTTCATAATAGCAAAAGCAGGAGTCAGTAGAGCCTTACTAGGTCACCTGTTTCTAATCTGGAGACAAATGAGGTGAAAATAAAACAGCCATATAGGAATTGTGGTATAGAAATTACAGAATTGTATTTCAGCTAAATAAATTGGTCAGGATGGCCAGAATGTGTTCAGTATGTTGTATCTCGTGGCCTGTGGTGCAGGTAGGGTACCGCGTTAGGTAACTTGTTCTGTCAAACCATGGTCAGATCTCCACCATCTGTTGCAAAGAATGGTGAACTACTTTTCTCAGCCTAGGGGCTGCCAGGGCTGGTACTCCATGGGAAATGACCGGAAATCTCTGTCAAGAGTAGAGGAAGGAACTGTTGGGGTAAAAGTGTAGGATATATTTGGTGTGAAACTCTGTAACTCTTTTTCCTCCCACCAATAGTTTCGTGTATTTTTACACTAATACTAGTTTCCTCCACTCATTCACTGTGTAGATCATCTGTCATTCTGTGACCTGACAGAGGCTGCCACTTTATATATATGTGTGTATATATTTACATAAAAATATATAAACATACATATATAAATAACAGCTACAGTAAAGGTAAAGCTTAACAAAGTCCAGTTAGCACCTCAAACTATCTGAACAATATGCTCCCCTCATCAACCATTTATGATATCCTAGATGTTTTCCTGTTTAGATTTATTCAAAATAAACATGGGATATCTCAAGTATCTTCTTGGAAAAAAAGTAAATACTGAATAAATTTATTGCTAAAAGGAAGTTTTATATATTTATTATGTGTTCAAATATGTTAAAAGAAATAATATCATCAAATAAAGGTCTTTTATATATATATTAATATATTAGACATTTTATCATAAAGTAATTCTAATGCTCATAGTAAAATTGCTTTGTAAACAGTACACAATGGTAAGCCTCCAAGTGAACTCAGGTTAATTTGTGGGAATTTAATAGCTTAGTACTAGTAAGATTCTAGGTTTTAAGGCCTAATATTATGAAAATCTACTCTTACATACTTCAGTCAATTGCATTCCTCTCTGATATCCATGGATGAAGAATAAGCCAAAAAAATCTATATTCTATCCCTTGTCAAATAAACTCTAATCAATTAATCTTATCATAAAGATAAGATTTGATCTTATCAAATAATCTTATCATAAATCAATTAATCTTGCCATAAAGTAATTTAAGTAATTTCTTTCTTTCTTTCTTTCTTTCTTTCTTTCTTTCTTTCTTTCTTTCTTTCTTTCTTTCTTTCTTTCTTTCTTTCTTTCTTTCTTTCTTTCTTT